>MJUT01061266.1:7326-46087 GCA_002080005.1 Gigantidas platifrons
GTGTTTGTTAGAGCGGCAAGGTGTTTGTTAGAGCAGCAAGGTGTTTGTTAGAGCGGCAAGGTGTTTGTTAGAGCGGCAATGTGTTTGCAATCGTGATCATGTGTTGGTGTATATTTGCTGTTTTCCGTCCGTCTTCACGATGTGGTTTAGATTATTGTGTTTAAAGCCATTTCAGTTATATCGTGGCGGTCAGTTTTATTGGTGGAGGAAACCAGTGTGCCCAGAGAAAACCACCTACCTGGCGCAAGTCACTGCCAATCTTTAATCACAGAAGGCTGTATCGAGTACACCTAGCTATGAACGACGGAATTCGATTCCACAACATTAGTGGTGTTAGGCACTGATTGCATAGGTAGTTGTAAATCCATTACCATACCATCACGACCACGACGCCAATTTATTTTAAGTCCGATCATTTTCTCTAATTTCCTGGTGATATTCCTTCATGCATATTCTACTAGCTAGTGACAACTAGCTCGACAATACCTTCTTGTTTGTAATACTATTGGAGCAGGAGACAGACCTTGTCAACTTTTCGCGATCTTATAATGGTGCACCCACCATAGCCATTTTTTTTTTAAATTCACAATGCCTTGTAATTTTAAAATATAACCAAACCATTTGATAGGTATCACTGTACTTAAACTTCATTTTATTTGAAATACAATGTATATTACCTTTTTTTATTTTGGACTCCTATGTAACGAATTAAATTTTTATAAATATTCAGGCGTGAGACACTACTCTAAAACCATGCATAACAATGATTGTTCCCTTGTGCTTTTTTTTTTAAGTATCTACTCATTGCAATTTTCTTAAATAGAACCGAGCTACATGGTACTTATCAATGGATACAATCTGTGTTTGTTATCCTTGTGATGTTATCATTAACCCTCTCAATAAATTTAATTAAACGTTGTCCAATGTCGCGAACATACATGTAACAGAACATTAGACGTGTAATTCTTTCTCTAATAAACTCATAATGTTTAACTAATGTATTAATTATCTCGCTGAGAAACAAGTGCATCACTGACTATATTCTACTTCCTGTAAAACAAAATATGAATTGACGTCACAGTGTTGATGTATGGACGTCAGAGATTTCGATCGTTACTGAATTGGAGCTTTGTCATTCAATGGCTTTTACGACATTGTCGTAAATCGTTAACGATAGATTTTAAGCTATGTCATTTAAAGTGTTTACGGTATAAACAAGATAAAAAATTAGGACAAAAAAGTAAATATATCATAATAAAAACAATTACTGCCATCATTATATATATAGATTGTCGTTTAATGCCAAGTGAACAGTTTTTGCCAACAGTATCATGACAAAACAGCAAGTTATGTTATGATAAGATGCTTTATAGTATATCAATACGTTGAATTGAGTATAGTGCTAGCTTCGCCATGATATAGCTGAAATATTGCTGAAAGTGGCGTTAAACACAATGCATCAAATCAAAATAGAATGAATTTGATTTTTTTTGTGTTTAACGTCACTTTCAGCAATATTTCAGCTATATCATGGCGACCAGTTTTAGTGGTGTAGGAAGCCGGAGTACCCGGAGAGAACCACCGACCCTGGGCAAGCAACTGGTAAACTTTATCACTTACGGCTGCGAGTCGAGTGCACCCTTTTTGTAATTTAGAAAGCTGGGCGCGAACCCACGCCGTATTGGTGATAGGCTTTTATTAGCTGTTAGATCCAACGACATAACTCATTGAGCCACCCGGGCCCTCAAATCATATTATAGTGCTAACTCGCTGAATTAACAGTGTATATAGAATATACACATACACTGTCGGAAAATATATAAAAAAAAGATATTTGTAAGAGTTTTAGAAACAGGTAGATTTTCTGTTCTGCGAGTGCAAATGAATTTGATATTTAGCGATAATGTACGTGTATTGTAATTATTCTACAATGTCAAAAAGTCCTAAAACAATTGCCAAATTGTCTAAATAAGGGAAATAACAAAATTACCGAACTCCGAACTATCTTCCAAAGGGAGAGTCACAACTCATAAGTATATAAACAGACAAAATCAGTCAACAACCGGAAAACTGAGAAAACCGTAATGATCCTGACTTGGTACAGGCATTTCCAAAGAAATGGTGGGTTGAATCAGATTTTAATGCGCCAAACGTTCCGCTTTCATTACGGTTTAAAGGTTTCGGCTGTGACTATAACAGTATTTATAACAATACTAGATACAATAGTAGTCAACGCATTATTAAATTCAGTGAGGAGGGTGGACCATCTATCGTGAACCATCTCCATCAACAACCACGAGTTACCTGAAGTATTTTAACTATGAAAGTAAATGTCAAAAACACTTTTACGTCACACATTGACAAAAGATATTTTTAACATTTTTGTTGACTTCCTTAACTTGATACATTTTCACTTTATGAAAATCCATCGTTCACAATTGTCTCTGCAGAGACAGAATATATATCGACAAGATCTTGGTATCGGAATATAAACTGTTTAAGAGATAAAATAAGGTGAATCGTTTTATAGCTCTGGTCCAGTAGCCTGTTTCTCAGATAAAGATGATGTTTCAAGAAATCAGAATTATTGCTACTGGCCCTTGCATAACGAATCAATTGCGAGATGTAAATACCATACGCTGGTATATTGCTGCACATATTTGGAAAATTTATAATTTTAAAATTGAAGTCGTCCCGTTTATCATAAATTTTATTACTGAGTTGACCACTGTCGTCAAATTCGAGGTATAAGTCCAACAAATGATGCTGACGAAGCTGTATCTGTGGTCTCTTTTAATTTCCAGCTCTGGAAGATATATCAATGGAAGAAATTCTGCAAATCTAGAATTATTGATAGATAAAACGTCATCAATATACCTGTATGTGAAATTAAAGGTTCTAGCTTCATTACAAAGAGTAGAAGCAAGTGTCGTTCTAATCGTTTTTGATGGTGATATCTATGAAGGCCGTGTTTATACTGCTACCATTTCTTACTGTCGCTCAACATGGATTAGTTACAAGATAAGATAAGATAAGATATTTTATTTACCAATCATGGTCCCATTATGGGCAGAGTCATTATACTACATTGAATGATTAACATACATAATAATGCACATGACAGACAACAACATAACAATAAAGTCAAATAGCAGTTAATGCTAAAGAAATGCTACATTTATAAAATAATAGTCAACAGTGACCTGGAAAATAGTCCTAGATATACACGTATAGTTATTATATTACTATACATGTGCATGTACCAGTACAACAGTTCTCCTCGTGACTGATGCACATGTGCAACATTGAGTCGCGCATATGCAAAAGTCACCAAGGGACAGTGCTTATATGAGCTGTTATACTTGTAAAAAAGATGTAAATTTTGTTATAATAAATACAAAACCATATTTGCACTATAATGAGCATGCAGTTCTCCTTGTAGCCAATGCATATATGTGAGAATGATGTTATCTATATGCAAAGGTCACCAAGGGACGGTGCTTATAAGAACTGTTATGTAATATAAAGAAAAATAAATAAATAAATAATAAATAAAATAAGAAAAAAATAAAAAATGAAAAATAAATAATAATAATAATTACCACAGCCACAAAAGCGAAAATATTAATAATATTTCAATGATACTCATGTTCATTGGTAGCATTATATTATTCAACTAGGCATTAACTAAATCAATATCCTTAAACCTGTAGAGATGCAGATAGCTGTTGATCATGGACATAGTTTTCCATGTAGTTTGATGAAACTACAGACTTCATACAAAATGTCTATATTCTCATTATTCATTAGCCATATGAATTTGTTCTTTTTGTCAAGATTATTAAAATTACCACAGTTTCATTTATGACACTTAAAATATTAATTCTTTCAGTTTATTGCATGAAAGTAAAAAAATGGATCTCATCCTCTATTTCCCCCGAGTTACATCTAGTACATACTCGATCTTCCCTAGGGATGCCCAGATATCGCCCTTTTTCGATACTAAGTTGGTGTGCTGATAAGCGTAAACGAGTCAAATGTCGTCTTTGATCAAAGTTTTTGATAATATTCAGATATTTTTCACAACCGAAATGGGACTTAAATGTGACATAACATGACAGTTTTCCATCAGAATGGTTATCTAGTAATATGTTCCATTCTTTATGAAAATATAATTTGAGCACTTTATCAGTTATTTTATTTTCATTAATATTATTGGTCAAGGAAGACTTAATTTTCAAAATTATTTTATCAATAGAGGTATGCCAGGACAACTTATTCATATTTTTCAGGTTTTTTGTTTCCTCAAAGGTTTCATGTAATAAGGGAAACATAGTTTCACACTTTTGCAGTCTATCATTATATTTTATCATTGATTTAATAATATAAAATATAGGGGAAATCTGCCTAATTCAGATAATGCAGCAATATTGGTTGTTTTTGAATGGACACCCAATATGAATTTCCAAAATTTCAGGTGAAGTTTCTCTGCTAGAAGCTTATTATATATTTTGTCTAATGAGTCAATTTCATTCATAAATTTTGAAGAGAAAGGGTAGAACATGCCCCAAACTTCACATCCATATAAAAGTGTTGGTTTTTGGTATGATCAAATACATGTAGAGCAGTTTTAACTGAGGGGTGTAATGACAAAAAATCTTTTGAGAGTTTAAAATAAGCCTTCAATGCTTTTTTGTATAATTCATTCTGTGCATAAGGGAATGACCCAGATGCACAGAAGTAAATTCCCAAATATTTGTATTTATTCACACATTCAAGTGAGTTATCATTAAACATAAAGTTATGACTGATGAGTCTACCTGCTTTGTTGAAAATCAAGACTTTGGTTTTATTTATATTGACATCCAAGCACCAATCTTGACAATATTTATTCAAGATGTCTATTTTATTCTGTAAACCTGTGGATGTTGTAGATAGTAAAATCACATCATCAGCATACATTAAACAATGTAGCGATCGATTATTAAGAACGACAGGGTCTGAAGAATGTTTCAAATAATCTACCAAATTGTTGATGAAAATCTTAAAAAGATTAGGTTTTAGGTTGTCACCTTGTTTGACACCTAATAATGCGGGAAAGCTATCTGTAAGTTTGGTATTAATTTTAAGATGCTATCCTGCCAATGACCGTATCTAACAAAAAAAAATAGCCAGTCAATACAATTTTACTAGTCAAATAGAAAGAGTGCAGGATAAATAGACAGATCGCTACTTTCGGACACAGTATGATGATTCTAATCTAAACTGTCTTTGTTCTTATTCCTTAATGCTGCTTGCTTAGCAGAGAAGAAGTAATACCAATTATGTTGTCTGACGAGACTGATGATCGACCCAACGATCTACCCATCTAACAAGGTCAACAAGCCAACTACTTAGTTGAGGGATTGGTGTCCCAATACAGAGGAGATGACGAGACTGATGATCGACCCAACGATCTACCCATCTAACAAGGTCAACAAGCCAACTACTTAGTTGAGGGAATGGTGTCCCAATACAGAGGAGATGACGAGACTGATGATCGACCCAACGATCTACCCAAGGTCAACAAGCCAACTACTTAGTTGAGGGATTGGTGTCCCAATACAGAGGAGATGACGAGACTGATGATCGACCCAATGATCTACCCATCTAACAAGGTCAACAAGCCAACTACTTAGTTGAGGGAATGGTGTCCCAATACAGAGGAGATTTTCTAGTATATTTTGAATATACAAATGTATGTCCACGTTCCACTTCCGATTACATAATGTGACGGCTCATTTGTCTAATGTATTGAAGCTTTCTCGAAATTTTGAAACCCAGTGAAACTTATTATGTTGAAAATATAAAATCAACGAATTTTATTTTGGTACAAACACAAAATCCACGAATTTACGAATCAACGAACTAATTTTTAACTAAACCACGAAAATTGACACGTACGAAGAAAAGTACTTTCACAGTAAGTCACAGCAGAGTTCCTGGAGATCGGTTCAAAATATTAATAAGAGAAAATATAACCAAAACCTCAATCTAGTTAGACAACTAAACTAGCGGTACATAACAAAACAAGCAAATAGACTTAATGATCAGACCCACCACCGCTCAGAATAACAAGAATTGAGACCATGTGTTTTGAAAGACTAATTAGGAATATATTACATCGATACCGAAATTAATTATGATCTTGATGGATCAAGGTATCACCTAGTGTAGAATCAAAGATCGATGAAACGTTCACAGAAATTGAAGAATGTCATCTAACCACGGTGATAATAATTATTATTATTTGTTTGTTTCACGCCATTTTGGATAATATTTCAGTCATATTGTGGCGTGAATTTCCAAGTAGACATACTGAAATTAAAACGAAAACTAGGAATTATGAGTTAAGACATCATTCACGTGCATGCACCTGTAATACCAACAATAAAATGATTAAATCACCAGAGGCTCACAAGAGCCTGCATCGTTTATCTGATTTATATAGCCAATGAAAAAACAAAGGGGTTACTCCTGCAATCGGTGTTAATGAAAATTAGTATTGTTCAGCATTGATCATCACCAGGTAGAATATACTTGAAAAGTACAGGAAGGAATTACAAGAAATTATATGAATAAAATCGTATTTACAATGAATATTAAAATTGGGAGGGGGGGGAGGGGGGTGGTGTCATTTTTATCGAACAACTTGAGCAGCAACAAATCTAAATAATTCAGTATTTGCTGAGGTATTAAAAGGAAAAAGCTCACAAAGATTGGACTTAGGATACAAAACAATCATTTTGGCGTAAATCCAAATTGGCTCCCTTTATATCTTTATATCACGGAGCCTATAATAGTAACGTCCACTCAATTGAAAAATTGAATGATGCCAATACCGCGCATGAACTTTGGAAGAGGTGAGCTGAAAATAGTAAATAATATTAAAAATTAAAACTTTTTATTATTAAAATTTAATGTTCTAAGTATTAAATTGATTTATTGAATTGATACATAAAGTCCACATTTTTTATTTCATTCCATATTTTACATCTGTCTTTTAAGGAGCGTTTGATATGTACTTTGTAATTTCGCTCTGTCTGAATAATGAACATTTATTTCACGTGCTTTATTTCCGCAAGAAAACATCGTATTGCTGAATATATTTGCAGTCGGTATTCATTCTTGCGCTGTCAGTCGATGAAGCAATTTAGGAAAGAAAAAAATACTCTGCTGAAAGATGCCTAGAGCCAGAGGTAGACGTCCAAGAGGCAACAATAGAGTGCCGTATTATATGAGGCAACGTAACAGAGTTGAGGGGAATGATCAACCATCTATTCTACAGCACAACCGGAACAACCAGTGATTCAACCTGTAGCCCGACCTGTAGCCCAACCTATAGCAATACAACCAGAGCAACATCAAGTGCAACAAATGCAACATCCTGATGTTCAGCAAAATGTGCAGCAACCAATTAATGGTGAACCCCTAAATTTAAATGCAAATATTAATAATGCACCATTGATGATACCAATGTCAAATGAGTTAGACATTTTTGTCTCCCAAACTTTCAGGGAGAAAATATGGAACTTTCAATATATTGATTTGTCTCTTTTATCAAAAAGCAATTTCAGTGTTCCTAATGAAACTCAGAACTGTATAGCTGTTGAAGATGGGAAATTGGTTGTTCAAACAAATAACAAAACCCAAAAACCTAAACGCATAGAAACAATTGAAATGTGGACTGATGCTTTTTTGAATTATGTACAAATAATTATTGATAGGCATCCGCAAATGGCAAAATATCTATTAACATATATGGTCACAATCAGAGGAGCGACATTAGACACAACATTTGACAGGGTTTACATGTATGACCAACCGTTTAGATTGCGAGTAGCGCAATATCCTACACGTTCGTGGTCACAAATTGATGGTGTTCTATGGCTGAGATTTATATCTGGTAGATGTACATATGGGACACCCATACTCAATTCTATAAATAATCATAAACCTTGTTATGATTACAATTTCAAGAAGCAATGTACAAGGAATTATTGTCTGTATAAACATACTTGCATAAAATGCAATTGTGGTCACCCATCTGCATTATGTTCTCATTTTGCTAGAAATAACATTAATACATTTCAGCAACCGGCTATTAGGAAAAGTTCTCCAAGAAATGCTAATTTTAATAACCAAAAGTTCAATACTAATATGCGCTTTCCTTTGCCAAATTAACATTGACTGTTACAATTATTTCGTTTCAGACCAGTCTATCCACAGATATGACATTTGGAGTTTAGGTTATTCACCAATAAATGTTAATCGATTGGCTTTGTATTTAAAGAATTACACAAATCAGGAGGATGCAAATATGTTGTTAGATGGTTTCACTAATGGGTTCAAACTTTACTATCATGGTCCAAGAATGCCTCTTGACACAAAAAATCTAAAATCTGTTTTGTTTAACATTGATGTGGCAATTTCCAGAGTTAAAGACGAAATTTTGAAGGGTAGGATAGCAGGGCCTTTCAACGTTCGCCCCATTTCAAATTTGCGTTGTTCTCCTATTGGCTTAGTTCCCAAAAAAACCGGGGACTTTCGTTTAATAACAAATCTATCATATCCCTCAGATAATAGTGTGAATCTTTTTATTGATGAACAGTTCACATCAGTTAATTACTCTTCTTTTGATAACGCCGTTTCGTTAGTTCAGAAACTTGGGCAAGGAGCTTAAATTGGTAAGAATGATATTAAATCAGCCTTCCGGTTAGTGCCATGTTACCCAGGGGATTTTGACTTGCTTGGTTTTAGAATCGGAGATCAATTTTACTTAGACAAATGCTTGCCTATGGGATATGCAGGGTCATGTCAAATATTTGAAACGTTTTCAAAATTTTTGCATTGGCTAGTTAGTCAAGATCAAGATTCAAATAACCTAGATCATTATCTCGACGACTTCCTCTTTGCCGGTCGCCCACACACAAATGAATGTGCTGACTTAATGGCGTCATTTAGCACAATTTGTAACGGTTTAAGTGCACCTATTGCAGATGAAAAAACTGAAGGTCCTACTACAAGCATGGAATATTTGGGTTTATTAATTGATACCGAAAAAATGATGGTAAAAATACCGGCAGATAAGTTAAACAAATTGTTAGAAGAAATCAAAAAGGTTGCCTTTGCTAAAAAGGTCACACTCAAACAATTACAATCACTTTGTGGGTTATTGTCGTTCTGTACTAGAGCACTACCAAGTGGCAGAGCTTTCAGTAGGCGATTGTTTATGGTAATGTCTAAGGCACATCGTCCTTTCCATTTCATTCGGGTAAATAAAGGTATGTTTGAAGACCTTTTAGTTTGGAAATATTTTTTTGAAAATTTTAACGGACATTCATATTTTAGGGATGAGGTTTGGATTCAAATGATGAATTTGAACTTTTTACCGATAGTGCAGGAGATAAATCAAAGGGTTGTGGTATTTATTGGCAAGGAAAGTGGTGTTTCTTAAACTGGCCAGAACAATGGGAAAGTTCGAAAATTCTCAAAGATATAACTTATTTGGAAATTATTCCAATTGCTCTTGCAGTTATGTTGTGGGAAAATTTGTTTCATAAAAAGAAAATCAATTTCCATGTTGATAACATGGCTGTTGTTTGCATTTTGAATTCCAGAACGTCAAAATCTGAAAGAGTTTTAAAATTATTAAGGTTCATAGTATACCAAACACTTATCAATAATTTTAACATTAAATCTAGTCATATTGGCTCAAAAAACAACTTAATAGCTGATGCATTATCTCGGGGTAATTTTCAGAAATTCAGAGAGTTGGCCCCGAATGCAGACAAGTACCCAGTGGAAGTACCTTTACAGTTCTGGAACCTTTTAGAGAAGAAGTAAACAAATTGTGTCAGAATTCAGTTGCCAGTAATACAGCCAACTTATACCAAAATGCCGTTTCAACATTTGAAAATTTTAGATATCAATATAATCTTCCGAGGCTATGGCCACCTTCCATGTCTGATGTCATTAATTTTGTAGCTCTTTTGGCAAAATTCAAATATTCACCTTCTACGGCTGTCTTACATGTCTGGTATTAGTTTTTACTTGAAAATGAACGGCTTTCATGACATAACTGATTCTTTCATTTAAAAAAAAATGCTAACTGGAATGCAAAGGCTAGAAAAACGTGACGATTGTAGGAAGCCAATAACTTTAGATTTATTAAGCAATATTATACAAATATTACCTCATATTGCTTTTTCCACTTATGAAGTAGCACTTTTTTCGGCTGCATTTACTCTAGCGTTTTTTGCATTTTTAAGGGTAGGCGAGTTTGCCGAATCTGGATTATCTGTGAGGCACATATTGAGTCGTTGTGATTTTTAATAACCTCTGAAAGAAATACTATGCATGTAACATTGCGATCCTCTAAAACGGTCACAAATTAGGTCACAAAACTCATTTGGAAGTTTCTAAACATAAAAATGATTCAGTGTGTCCAATTTCTAACATGCAGTGTTATTTAGATGTAAGACCCAACATTGAAGGAACTCTTTTTTGCCATTTAAATGGGAAACCTCTGTCTAGATATCAAATGTCATCAATGTTAAAAAAGGCTATACGGTTTATAGGTTTGAACGACGAGGAATATAATACTCATTCATTTCGAATTGGGGCTGCGACAACAGCATCATTAATGGGAAAATTAGATGATGAAATTAAGAAACTCGGAAGGTGGAGTTCCAATGTGTTTTCAAAATATATATCATTGACGTTTAACTAGGGATTTTTGTAGGTAGAGATTCAATATGGATAATTGGATCTTCATTAATTGTAAATGTGGCCGAGCACGTAGAAAAGAGACCAACAGGAGCGAATTTAGGTTTTGATAAATGGAGAATGCGGATCTTATGGGCTGGAATGTCAGGAATGCATTGGTTTAATATGGTATCCCTAGTGCATGCAATGTTTAATGCTTATGGCATACCCAGAGCACTTATTATGCATGTAGGGGGAAATGACATAGGTGCATGGAGCACAAAAGAACTTTTATATCGCATGAAATTTGCATTGTATGTTATAAAAAACATGTTATCAGGTTGCACACTGATATTTTCGAGCATATTACCTCGCTCGTCATGGCGCTATTTCTTACACGGGGAGGCAATGGAAAGGAGTCGGAATCGTGTTAACAGAGGTGTAAGATCATACTTGCTAAAGATAGGGTGGTATGTTATCAAACATTTAGATTTGGATGATGGGCATAAAGCTTTATTTACACCCGATGAAACACACCTAGCATTTTTAGGAAATTACATTTTCATAAATGCTATTCAAGGAGGAATTGAGCAGTTTTTATTGTATCCAAATGCCAATATTTTCCCAGGCTAACAAATTGTCTATGCTGAAATGTTTTAGTTATTATTGCAATAGACAAGTTTAACGTTGTTGTGGTCATACATGTAGTTTGAGTTGCTGACTACTGTATTTTGTGTAGCTAAAGTTGATTGTTTATTAGTTACTGTTGGCTGTTTTCATTTGTCGCGATAAATTTAGTGGCAAATTATGCTTATGTTTGGGTTTGCGGCAAACATAATCCTAATTTGGCGGAATTCATCGTTGCAGTTGCTATGGATTATACCCAGCAAAACGACATTTTGTCACTGAACGGTTACCCTTCAGTGTGTAGCGTCAACCAAGCTTATGTTGACAAGTTTGTTGTTTCATCTCGCTTGATATGACAAATTAAAACAGCCAAAAAATACTTTAAAACAAGTGTTGTTGTTTTTAATTAGTTATAAAGCTATGGATTAAGAGCATATTCAATAATATAATTTAATGTTCTAAGTATTAAATAGATTTATTGAATTGATACATAAAGTCCACATTTTTTATTTCATTCCACATTTTACATCTGCCTTTTAAGGAGCGTTTGATTTGTACTTTGTAATTTCGGTCTGTCTGAATAATGAACATTTATTTCACGTGCTTTATTTCCGCGGGAAAATATCGTATTGCTGAATATATTGCCGTCGGTATTAATTCTTGCGCTGTCAGTCGATGAAGCAATTTAGGAAAGAAAAAACCCACCCTTCCCTGTTTACCCTTTTAGTAGGAAAAGATACTGCTGTGTTTTATTTATTTTTCAGTATTGATGTCTGCAAGAACGTCATATTATTGGTTTAGCGAGATGAAATGGTGTTGAGAGGAGGCCTTATTTTGTACGACAGGCGGAATTTATCGTTGCAGTTGCTATGGATTATACCCAGCAAAACGAGACTTTGTCACTGAACGGTTACCCTTCAGTGTGTAGCGTCAACCAAGTTTATGTTGACAAGTTTGTTGTTTCATCTCGCTTAATATGACAAATTAAAACAGCCAAAACATATTTTAAAACAAGTGTTGTTTGTTTTTTATTAGTTATAAAGCTATGGATTAAGAGCATATTCAATAAATATATATATTGGTTTCTTTGAAAATTGTATCCACGAGATGTGTGTTTATAAAATATAGAAAGTTCGTCTGTTATTTGCTCACATGTAGTTGTTTTCTATTTAAAACAAATATAATGTGACCGTTTTTTGTGTGTGTGACGTCCTTGTGTGATCTATGAGTGCAAATATCCCAAAAACTACATTCTCTTCGTGGTTTTAACAAAGAAATATGCGAACTATTGATTAAATTTCACGCAATTTAGTACTGCTTTGCATGTCTCAAATACCCTGCAAAAGCATGAACGTATAATTTAAAATGGATGGTGTAAAATTTGGCTTCGATTACTTCCTGGTTCACAGCTGTGTATTCGTAGATACAAGTGGTTTGATATATATAATCCACATTTTCACAGCTCGATGGCTTTCCTAAATGTCGACGATTATAAAAACAACTTTAAGAGAGCTTCGACTTTTACCACGTTCAATTGCCAAAAGGCGCGACAGAATGTCTGCACTAAAACTAAAAGTCATAAATAAAATATACAAAGGGAAGTAACTTGATACAGGGAAATATCTGCGGATCGAATTCTATAATCACGTTAGTATAAATATTGTGATCTGTCTGGTCTATTTTTAGTAAAGTGTAGTAGGATTACATGTATCAAAAGGATTTGTATCATACTTTTTATATTTCGAAATTCCAAATGAAATAAAGGTTAGGATAACACCATGGATGTTCACTTTCGGAATTTAAATTTTAAAAATCCTATTTAATATTAGAATTTTCCAAATGTGTCTTTCATTTTTGGTTTTGAATAAACATTCTCATATATGAAACTTAAAGCACAGTGTCCCCAGCAGTGGAGCAACATGTCTACTGTTCCCCAGCAGTGGAGCAACATGTCTACTGTTTCCCAGCAGTGGAGCAACATGTCTACTGTTTCCCAGCAGTGGAGCAACATGTCTACTGTTCCCCAGCAGTGGAGCAACATGTATACTGTTCCCCAGCAGTGGTGCAACATGTCTACTGTTCCCCAGCAGTGGAGCAACATTTCTACTGTTCCCCAGCAGTGGAGCAACATGTCTACTATTGCTTAGTGAGCTAGCACTATAAAAATCTAACTAAGCGTGTTCGTCTAGCACAAAGTGGATATCATCATAATCATCATCATCATCATCATCATCGTCGTCGTCGTCGTCGTCGTCGTCATCATCGTCGTCGTAGTCGTCGTCATCATCATCGTCCTCATCCTCATCGTCCTGATCCTCATCATCATCGTCGTCGTCGTCATCATCATCGTCATCATCATCATCATCGTCATCGTCATCGTCATCATCATCAATGTAATGAAAACGTAGATATCAAATTTAGTGCGCACGACGCGTTTCTGGAATAACCTTCATCAGGTACGTTCAAGATAGCTAAATTACATGTATTTCTTCAGGGACTTCTGTTTCCTCCACCAATAAAACGGACGGTCACGATATAACTTGTTCTCGCCATAATATAGTTGTAAAATTTTGTTAAACAATAATCACTCATAATTTGCATCAAAGTAGTTATTGTTTATTACAAATCAGTAACCAATCCAGGAAACACATTCCATGTACGTTACCTTCGTTTTGTATTCGATGTCGTATTTAGGGCAATTGCTGATAATCAATTATTAAGTCCTTGTCGCAAAATTAAAGTACAGGAAGCCGTGCTACAAGTGGTTCTCTTAACTAAACTAAATGTTTTCTCAACACCGTAAAATAATTAAGTAGTATGATATTGGTAGTCTTCATTCCTATTGTGGCTTCAACTCGTACTTCCTTCTATTAAATGGCTTAAGTTGAACAAAAAATCAGTATGACGAGCATGACATCATTTTCTTTCAAAATCTGGGTTCTTTCCATTAAAAGTGGGATTGGGTTCTGGTTCTCAATCTATACCATGACAACCCCTTGTTAACTATGTATTTACAATAACTACGAAAAGGGGTAGTAATAAGCCGTCAATCGAAGAATATACATTAACGATATAATATGGTTAGTATCCCATTAACCGGTTACATCCCGCCACATTTTTGTGCTTGTCCGAAGCCATGATATGTTTTGCTTCCAACGCCACATGTCGTGGTCAGTATTATGTGCTGTGCTCTGATGTCAGAGGTGGTTGTTCGTTTTCTTAAACCTAATTGTCATAATGGCCAAGAGAAAGTGAAGAAAGACAAACTATGGTCGTCAAGGTAACCTTGGTTTTTTTTATGGCATATTCTGTTCACGTCCTTTGGTTTCTTTACTCTTTATTTGACCTTTCAAACTTTTTGATATTTAGCGCATCTATTGATGGTTATTCCAGAGCAATGTGTCGTGGGCCCTAAGCAAGATATCTACATTTTTATTGTAACTCTTTCTGTATTTGTTATTACCATCTTTGATTTCCAAATGTTAAAAGTTAAACGTAGAGAAAGATGTTACATTCAAGAACACGCACCTGATGCTAAAATTTATATTATTATTAAAGGCTTCTTCGATGTTTATATATACTTAGATGTTGAAAATGAAGGACAGTTTATGTCTGATGTATTTATGATGAACATAATAATTTCTAGGACAATACATTCCTGTGGACAGTTTCCTGTTTTCCCAACGTTAATCTAATATACATAGCACAATTTATCTTTTACAAATGAATGAAGTACAGGAGGGAAAAGAAAACATGTTAGATGTGGTTTAATTAGTAAACATAGCTCTACCCATGACATTTTGTCCTAGGTTTTATTTTTCTGTGGCCTGATAGAAGGTAATAAAAATGTCCATATTATCTTGAAGAGAGTAATTTATGTTCCCATGTGTTTAATTACAAGTTAGGATAAACTGATAATGTTCAGGATTGTTTGTGCGCTGTGACAAATAAAGACATTTTTTGTATGTGTTGATAAGGGAAGGTTTTGATCTGTATTCTGGAACAAGACAATGGTAAAGGCCTATAAAGAGTATTTATGGTTACTGTTAATGGTGTTTAACGCCACTTTCAACTATATTTCAGCTATTTCATGGCGGTCAGTTTTATTGATGGAGTAGACGGAGAAAACCACCGACATGTCGCAGGTCACTGACAAACTTTATCACATAATGCTGTTTTGACTTAAAGAGGACTGAAAGTTCTTTTTTTCCTGACAGATCATTTTCCTGAAGTATTATATTTTGTTTTGTCTGACAAATCTTTTCACTGTTACCCTGTACATACTACAAACACATTTAACACCAGTACAATTAATTATAACGTTTTGAGATTTTTTTTTGTATTTCAGATGAAGTTTTAAAATATTGATTACATGTAATAATCGTCAAAAGCTCATTTTTAGAAAGGTCCTATAGTTTCTGGGATCTATCATTTCTCCGTTTTTGTCTACTGCCTGTTGGTCATATTAATTGACCATTTTGTTCTTGCATGTCGCAAAGTTGATCGCATCACTGCCTTCTATTAGCGGTATCAGTGTTCGTACGTCCAATCTTAGTGAATGCGTGATTGTACTTTAACGTCAGATGAGCAATTTGTCAGTTATATCATCACGAGAACAGGTTACATTCAAGGAAATAACGATGATGTCTGCTCCATAGTGCTACAATGTGGCTCATTGAAACAACATGCCGCTCTATTCGGACACAGTATTATGATTCCGAGCCAACCAGTCTTTGTTCTTCGTCTTTAAAGATTTGTGTATAACGGGGACGCAGCACATTAACATTTGTATAGTCAGATTTGACATGACCGGGCCCCGAACTCACGATCTACCACATTTGTATAGTCAGATTTGACATGACCGGGCCCCGAACTCACGATCTACCACATTTGAGGTAAATATCCTAACCGTTACACCATCGATGTAGTTCTCATTTTAAATATAATTCAAACGATGAATACGAATACACAAAACTGTTACCATAGTAATAAAGAAAGTGTCAATTTCCCCCAAGGTTATAAATAGATTCCATAATAAAACATAAATGAAATTTGTTCCACGAAAGAACCAGGAGGAGATAGGAAAAAACTTACTTACATAAAATACAAGATATATTGTTTGTATTTATTCCCGCCATTATTATAGCTAAAATACTTCCGGTGGCGTTAAACAAAAATTAATCAACACATGAACGCTGTTCTTCTGATCATATGATAAAATTTGGGCGATTCAAAGTAATCGAAAATACGTATTTATATGTGGATATCATATCAATAACACTCAAAAAGAAATTTTATTTATTTATACAATGACAGCTATTTCAAATTAAAACCAAAATGGCGGCTCTAAATAAATATCAATACGATTAAAAAATAAGTGCATGTCAATATGAATCAAATTGTAGTTCTACAAAAAAATATAAAATTGTAAAATTGCTTAACTCTTTTTCGTTTCTTTTTTGCTAAATAAACATATTTTAACAATTGATTTAGTTACGTATATTTTTTTTCACTTTAACTAAAATCGTCGATAGTCAATACCATTTGTAGTCAAAACGATCAAGTGACTATCGTACTATGATCAGTGGGTCAAATTGCTACTGTACAATAAACCCGTAGACATGTCAGTCAACGAAAACAAAAATAAAGATATTTGTTTGGTTTAAAATTTTAGATCAAATTGTCATTTTAATTGTGTTTATAGTAATTAAACAAACATGTGAATTATATAAATTACTTACATACAGCCGGCTAGTGTTGTCAGTTTATATATACCAGAAAACATAATCAGAAAAATCCATTCCGACACAAAGAATGAACATAACAATATTTAAGGCGACTATATCAGATATTTGATGGTATTCACATTCTCTCAACAGAATATTGCACTCTATGGATCTATTTAACAAAATGATTTACCACAAAATACCGCAAATCAATTCGTCAACTGGTGTGACAGTCGTACTGTATGATTACGACATAGGCTTATTACACGTATCTTCTCATGGCTCGTAATAACTTTTATATCTGTCATCAGTAATGACAGTACTTCTAGAAGATACAATGAGCTAGAATGTATATTTTAGAATGGAAAAAAAAGGGGGGAGGGATATTAAGACATCACCAAAGGTATAAGCAAAGTTTGTTAAAAGGGTTATTCAGAAGCCGTAAATCAAAGAACATCCAACTCAATGGCAAAACAAAGAACATCCAACTCAATGGCAAAACAAAGAACATCCAACTCAATGGTAAAACAAAGAACATCCAACTCAATGGCAAAACAAAGAACATCCAACACAATGGTAAAAAAAGAACATCCAACTCAATGGTAAAACAAAGAACATCCAACTCAATGGCAAAACAAAGAACATCCAACTCAATGGCAAAACAAAGAACATCCAACACAATGGTAAAACAAAGAACATCCAACTCAATGGTAAAACAAAGAACATCCAACACAATGGCAAAACAAAGAACATCCAACACAATGGTAAAACAAAGAACATCCAACACAATGGTAAAACAAAGAACATCCAACTCAATGGCAAAACAAAGACAAGCAATGATCTACAAAACACTACACAGAAAACTAAAAATAGAACAACAGGAACTCTTTTTACACGTGTCTTCTCATGGCTCGTATTAGTTTTATATCTGTCTTTTTACACGTGTCTTCTCATGGCTCGTATTAGTTTTATATCTGTCTCTTTACACGTGTCTTCTCATGGCTCGTATTAATTTTATATCTGTCTTTTTACATGTGTCTTGTCATGGCTCGTATTAGTTTTATATTTGTCTGTTTACACGTGTCTTCTGATGGCTCGTATTAGTTTTATATCTGTCTTTTTACACGTGTCTTCTCATGGCTCGTATTAGTTTTATATCTGTCTTTTTACACGTCTCTTCTCATGGCTCCTATGAGTTTTATATCTGTCTCTTTACACGTGTCTTCTCATGGCTCGTATTAATTTTATATCTGTCTTTTTACATGTGTCTTGTCATGGCTCGTATTAGTTTTATATTTGTCTGTTTACACGTGTCTTCTGATGGCTCGTATTAGTTTTATATGTCTTTTTACACGTGTCTTCTCATGGCTCGTATTAGTTTTATATCTGTCTATTTACACGTGTCTTCTCATGGATCCTATTAGTTTTATATCTGTCTGTTTACACGTGTCTTCTCATGGCTCGTATTAGTTTTATATCTGTCTTTTTACACGTGTCTTCTCATGGCTCGTATTAGTTTTATATCTGTATGTTTACACGTGTCTTCTGATGGCTCGTATTAGTTTTATATGTCTTTTTACACGTGTCTTCTCCTGGCTCGTATTAGTTTTATATCTGTCTTTTTACACGTGTCTTCTCATGGCTCGTATTAGTTTTATATATACCATCGGTAATGACGGTACTTCTAAAAGATACAATAAGATAGAATGATATTGTATATTTTAGCATGGGAATATATTTAGACATCACCAAAGGTACAAGTTAAGTTTGAATATGTCTAAAGGGGTAATCAAAGGCCATAATTCAAAGGACCCACAATTCAATTGCCAAAAGAAAGTGGACAAAAAGACAAATAATGATATGTTACATTTGATTTACTATATTTATCTCTGGAACTTACATTGTATTAAAGAATAATTCTCAATGTGCGACAAGATATAACTGAAATGTTGTTGAAAGCCGTGTTAAAACATAACCATCTCCCCCCAACAAATCAGTCAATCATGACGAGAGCAACTTAATATTTGACCCCATGACGAGGAGTGAGTGAGTGATTACATTTCGGTGATATGATAATGAGTTCGGCTTTGTAATAGACCAAAGGCAAAGCTGGATCACTGAAAGAACAGTCTGGGAGTAGTAGACATGGGGCACATTATCCTGATTCCGAGTCATCCATTTCTTTAATGATGCGTGTTTATTAAAGGAGCAGCACATGGCATTTATTAGTCCTGACCAAAAATCGATCCTGATAATGACGCTAACAATTGCATGTTTTTCTTATTTGTTTATGACGCGACATACTTAAAAAATATTTTCCAGTAATTACATAATATATTATTAGCTTTATGTAATATCAAAGTAATTATCCCCAATCAATAATAACAGTCTATGTTAGTTGAGGTGATGTACTTGAAATGAGGCGCAGAATTGTAAAAAGGGCAATTACTTTGGCTATTAGTGAAAACGAATGCATTTCACATTTAAGCATTTTCAGTCCATTAGTTTGATTCCATACAATTAGGCAAAAAGGCTGAAATCGTCAGTACAAATAAGAAACGAAAGTAGAATTTAAATTCGAGAGCAATGACATTTGAAGACCTTGTCATTTATATTGTCTTGACATACTGCCTTAGAAGCTTGGTTATATTTTTTCTTCTGTTTGTTGTTGTCCTGTTCTCAATATTTCCTGCGTCACTGGATTGTAATAAAAACGTAGATATATAATTTAGTGTGCATGACACGTTACTGGAATAACCTTTATCAGATACACTCAAATCCGAAATATTGGGAAGCCAAACTATTGTAAAGTATGTGGGAGCAATGGAACCAAAGAGCATAAACACACATCAGTAACTATTATATTTTTCCTTTAGATGTAAGAATAACCATACTTTGAGAAATATACTGTACAAAGATATAAACGGAATCTGTCCTAAAAAAAAAAAAAAAATTCAATTCTGTCATCATGACAAATTATGCGGGTTACGGTACCATTCGTTAAAAAGTCGATAGCACTGAGGAAAGTGGGCTCTACTGCTGCATAATTGTAATTGAATGTAGATCAATTTGTTTTCATTTTATTTGTACGTTGTTGCTATGTCTTTGTCTCTTTTACTTGTGTACGTTGTTTGTATATATTCCTTGTGTATGCATTCAACCCTTTGGAGTAAAATTGAGCATTGAATATAGTTTAAAGTTTAAAATTATATGTAGCAAGAACATATTTGTCCAGGGGGCGATAGTTGGCTGAGTGGTTAAATTCGTTGTGAAATACCACTGAAGTGAGTATGTTCACGGATCTCCAGTGTCAAAGTTTATAGATACAAGGACTGAGTTTTCGTCGCTCAGTTCGCTTCCCTTGTTCCTTTAGCCTGATAATAAAAATTGTCGAAGTCTATCTGGCGATTTTGTCTGCAGTTTAACCCGGCTTTCCAATAGCATATATTTTCTGAAACGTACACGATTCCTCTATGCTCCGTCAAAATATCATAGGATGTTTAAAGTCTTGCAGTGAAATGCCATGCTCGTGGACATCACCTACACTACAATTAGAAACATCATTCCCGGAATTCCAGTATTCATAGGTCATGCATCAGGACCTCCATAAAGGATTATAATCGGACCCATTATCCTGATTCCGAGCCAACCAGTCTTTGTTCTTTATCCTTAATGCTGCGTGCTTAGCAGAAAAGCAACAAATACCAATCTTATGGTTTTTGGTTTGACCCGACATAGCCTCGAACCCACGATTTACCGCACGCGTACCATTACACCACATGTTTGTTAACTTGTTTTCCCAGTGAATACAGTTAACACACTGGCCAACTGATGTTAAATAATAGATACTTGAAATTGCAAATAGCATCTGAAAGCAATGACACAACATATTTTGTTAAAAATTACTATTCTGTTGGAAAACATTGACCATTAATTTCACAAAACACAAAACCACAGTTGTTAAATCTGACCAATGGAAGGACAACGACACCGGTTATTTATGACTTCCGTCATAATAGACTCCTGAAGTTGGTTCAATAATTTTCATTGACTTACATATTTCCTTTAGTATGTTCCTATTATCTCCTAAAGTGGCCTCATAAAGGTGAACGATGTTTATTGTACTCCTCCAATGATATGTGTGCCCCGAATAGCACAATTATCACCATGAAATTATGTGACAATTACAGGAAGCATTAAAATGTAAGCAATTAAGGCAATAACTACATTCATCCTGCAATTAGTTTATCTTTTATCATAATAAATGGGTTGAAATAAACTGTTGCTTTATTATGACAGTGTCATAATAACACTTTTCACATTAGTCTAATAAAGCTATTAAGCCACACCCTTTACCGGAACTACTATTGAGCTATCAATGGGGTTTCCGTTTTCTTTTCTTTTTTTATTATAAGATTAAATAACATTTTTGTTTTTTTGCAAATCTTAATGCAAGATAAATATAATATTGGTGTATTGACGGTAAATATAGAATTTATGTAGCTCGGCACGAAACGGGCGGAAAGACTCGCTAAAATTCGTCTTTCCCCCGTTTCTAAGCCTCGCAATATAAATTCTATATTTACCGTCAATACATCAATATTGTATATGTTGTCATATATCAAAATTGAAAATATTTTTTTGCGATCTAATAGGGGCTACTTAAAAACGTCAGTCTGGTCATCACTGTGCACATTTGCATTTCAAAATGCAACATTGCATAGAATACAGATAAGCAAGATGACAACTTTCGGTCATGACAACTGCAGGTCGATGTGACAGTCACCGTATTGTAGTTAGATTTACCTCTAATTAAGCAATCAGTAGAGCGTACCTGCTGAAGGTTATTCCAGAAACGCGTTGTATATATTAATTTCATATCTGCGTTTTTATTGTGAATTTGATTCCCTCCAATTATGTGATTATGTACTAGATACAACTTTATGTGATCATGTCTGTCAGTGGCTTGCAACAAGTCAGTGGCTTTCTGGGGATTCATCCACTTAAAAAGCTTACCTCCATGATATAGGTATGCTTTAAACACACTTGATGTTAAATCAATTATTTAGCGTCATGTATTGATATTAATGTACATTGGTGGCACGTTTTGGACGAATGTCACACACCTGTTACATTATAAATCCTTAAAGCGTCTAATAGTTATTAATGGCCGTTGGTAGTCTGTTGCAAGTCCACGATTTATGGTGCTATCTATTTTATTCTTCATGTTGCAATGAAACCTTTCTCCTTTAAACCGATTATAGCAGCACTATTTGACACAGAATTATTGTTTGCATCAACCGTCATATATATTGAGGAAATTTAGTCTTCACGCCACTTTCAACAATATTTCAGTTATATCGTGGTTGTCAGTTTTATTGGTGAAGGACCCGGAGAAAACCACCGACCTGCAGCAAGTCACTGACAAACTTTATCACAAAATATTCTATCGACTACATCCCATCATGAGCGGGATTCGAACTAAAACCCTTAGTAGTGATAGGCACTGATTGCACATGTAGTTGTATATCCAACTACCATACGACCATTACGTCGACCACGACCACGACGGCCCCAAATTTTACTTTGATGTTAATCAAACAATTTCAGTTAATTAGCAATAATTTGATGTAGATTTAAAGTTAACGTCGAATTTGTTTCATATAAGATAAAATGAACAGTTATTAAATCTATAAAATAAATATATCTGAAGAAATATCGATATATTGTTTTATCATTAGAAATGGGTGTATGCTTTATTATCTTCAAGATCCGTAATATTGCGTGAAAATAATTTTGGTCAATTGAAAAAACATATTTGTTTGCAGTCAGCCGAGGACAAACTTCAACGAGCAAGACAACCTAGACTAAAAATAGAATTAAATACATATAATGCTACTAAAAGAATGTCTGGTTTTCATATAAAACAAACTATAAGTACATATCATTATATTCGTCTAATATCTATATAAATATATGAAATTATTAATCTAGTAGCTTTAAAATAAAACGTTTGAATGATGCTATAATTCTAACTTTAAAATAAAACCGAAAGACGTATGTCTAGTTACGAATTGCTTATGTCTAATACCGAATTACGCATCTTTAGTATCAAATTACGCATGTCTATTATCGAATTACGCAGGTTTAGTATCGAATTACGCATGTCTAGTATCAAATTACGCATGTCTAATACCGAATTACGCCTAGAACCAAATGACGTATAGTACAAATTACGCCTAATAACGAAATACGCATAGTGCCGAATTACGCTTAGAATCGAATTACGTATAGTACGAATTTCTACCGTACCGAATTACGCCCAGTGCCGAATTACGCCTAGTACCAAATTACGTATAGTACCGAATTACGTATAGTGCGAATTACGTATCGTACCGAATTACGTATAGTACTGAATTATGCCTAATACCGAATTACGTATAGTAGGAATTACGTATCGTTCGAATTACGTATTGTACCGAATTGCGTATAGTACGAATTACGTATAGCACGAATTACGTATAGTACGAATTACGTATCGTACCGAATTACGTATAGTACGAATTACGCCTTGTACCGAATTACGTATATTGCGAATTACGTATCGTACCGAATTACGCATATTACTGAATCACGCCTAATACCGAATTACGTATAATACGAATTACGCATAGTATAGAATTACGCATAGTACGAATTGCGTATCGTCCCGAATTACGCCTAGTACTAAATTACGCAGGTCTAGCACCGAATTGAGCATGTGTAATACCGAATTACATATGCCTAGTACTGAATTATTACTCTATTACAAAATTACTCTAGTACCAAATTACGCATGTCAAGTACCGAATTACTTACTCTAGTATTGCATTACTTATTCTAGTACTTAATAACTTATGCATAGTACCGAATTACTTATGTCTAGTACCGAAATACGCAGGTTATGCTACACAATTATTGAGAGAAAAACTGTATCGATAAATATTAACGCCTTCTGCAAAATAACATACATGATTATGTATTTGATAAATTCAATATCCCTGTCAACTTACTGTATTAGACAATAATGTTATGAATTTATGATTGTCTTCTTATTTATATATGGAAATATATGGAAAAAAATTGAAAAGCAGAAAATTCTAGGAAAAAGTACAGCTGCTATATATACAGCTTCTAATCATTAATACAACAATAGATGTCTGAAAATTACCTTTTTTATTTTAATATTAATTAAAATTGATATCTGGGAAATTGATTATTTTTGCTCTTGTCACGTCTGTCAAAAGGTGTATTGCCACATTAGTAATAGAGACATATTGTTCACGTACTGAATCAGAAAAGTTCACCGACATATTAATCCACGTGTAACACTTGTTTGTTTCATTATGGAGAAGCGAGGTTTCTTAGAAAATACATTTCTAAAGCAATCACCCAGATAGATATTATAAAATAAATAAACAAACAGTTCAATGGATGTCTTTACGGTTATTTTAATAGTTACTTGTAACTTCATTAGCTGGAAATGCATCAATCAGATTTGATCGATTAAATATTCAAATATCATAATTTTAAGACATATTTTAAGTTGACTATTGTTTTACTGTTATGTTTTACGATGGCCTTGTATACAATATAATATTTCAACAATGATTGAGGGCATCGACTCTGTAATAGAACTAATAGAACTAATATACTTCTGTGTCATGAAGATTAGACATATTTTGTATGATGTTCAATATTATAGCGTTCTTTAAAATAACGCTATTCGCCCGGTTAAGTGTGAGGGCTTGGCATTTTACTCACATACGCACTTGGGGAGTACTTGCATTTCACTAAGGAGTGAGTGAGTGATTTCAGCAATTTTTCAGCTATACCAAGGCGAGAACAAGTTAATTTTCAATGAGATGATGATGAGGTCAGCTTTGTTCTAGACCAACACGCTGAGTTGGATTTTAATAGTGCTAGCCCACTGAAACAATAGTCCGCGGTTAAACATGTCGCTCCGCTCGGACACATTATTCTGATTCCGAGCCAACCAGTCTTTGCTCTTTCCCCTTAATGCTATGTGCTTAGCGGAGAAGCAACAAATACCAATTTTAGAGTCTTTGGTTTGACCCGACCGGGGCTCGAACCCTCGATCTACCGCACTCGAGGCGAGCACGCTTACCATTACGCCACCGATACGATTTGGGTTTATAAAACTAGTTTAGCCCGCCACACAACATGCCATAGAGCGGTCGTGTATATGCTTGTTAGGGGTAGCGATTTTGTTTTTCTTTTTATAATTTTGAACTGTTACACTGTGGAGTATTTTTGTTGTTTTTTTTCACTTCGTTTTTGTTGATTTATATCGACAGTGAAGGAATTGTATAAAATTTAAAATGTAAAGATGATAATTCCTCGCTTGATTTATATCGTCAGTGAAGGAACTCATCAACAATAACATAGTACCGAGTGCTTTTTTAATGTGTTGTGACATTTATTCCCACTTCTAATAAAACTCTGTTTCTCTTTTAATGAAATTTATCCATTTCAAAACGAATCAAATCCTTTTATTTGATTTAATTTTCAAATGTATGATTACTTTTTTTGTTTGTATTCCTGCAGGACCTACTAGATCCAATTGAAAATATAATAAAATTTGAAAATTTACTCCAATCGAACAAACCGCTTGTAAATTAAATCACATTCCTTTTAAAAAAAACAATTCTACAACGAACATTTGTCTTGTTCAATGTCATTAAAGATTCTATGCTACTCAATAGAAACAAAATATAGGAATAAATTGATATTAGACCTGATGAAAGAGATACAATGTATTTCTTAGTAACATTAAGCAATGACACCCAAACAAGAAGCAAGATAATATATATAAGATCAATATGTTAATTTAAATGATCTTTCTACTGCTTCAGTTGTTCTTAAATGATAGTCTTATCAAGGGAATTGTGGCTTAACAAGAAAACGATTTGAAAATTTGATATCTAACAGATTAATTGTTGGTTGTAATTTGTCAGTGACTTGAGACAGGTTGGTGGTTTTCTCCGGGTACTCCAGTTTCCTCCACCAATAAAACTAACCGCCACGATATGACTGAATTATTGATTAAGGTGGCATTAAACACCACAAATAAACATTGTAACTTGTTTAACGTCCAGTATCAAATATATCATGTTTAGGATGAGACCAAGTTCAACATTTGTTCATTTTTTTTTATTAATATTCTGAAATTAAGGGGGACACCACAGTCAAGCACTTTAGATAAGCATTTGAAAATTATTGAGATTTAGGTATGCGACGATTAATTGATTGATTTATTGTTTGTTGTTTAACGCCCAGTGTCAACTATTGCCTGAATATTAAGAAAAAGATCAACAGTTGTTTTAAATATACAGATATGAGGGATGTGGTACAGCAGGAACAGTGATTTGAGACTGTCATTCGAACATTATTGGGAGTTCGGGATGCGACGATTAATTGGTTGATTGTTTGTTGTCTAACGTCCAGTGCCAAATATTTCAAGAAGAGACCAAGTTAAATATGTTTTTTTTTAATATACAGAAATGTGTTGGGGGGGGGGGGCACCAGGAACAATAACTTTAGACTGTCATTCGAAAAGTATTAAGAGTTGGATAGTGACAATTTGACAATTAATTGATTTATTTATGGCATGATTGTTTCTTAATGACCACCAATAAATAGTTCTTACATATTTAGGACAACCATAGGTTAAAAAATTATTTCTATATGATACAGAAATGAGGGAGGAATGCGACAACAGGACTACAATGATAATTAAATGCCAGTATTAAAATATTAAAATGAAGCAAATAAACATACATAATATATAAATTAACTGGTATTGCTACTCTACACTGTTCATTCTATAATAAATATGCAAAGTTTGGAGATACCAAAGGTGTATTCAGAAGCCTTACATCAAAGAAGGACAGACAATACAATGGTCAACAGAAAAAGGACAAGCAATTATCTACAAAACACTACACATAAAACTAAAGATTGAGCAACACGAACCCCACTAAAAACCGGTGGTGAACTCATGTGCTCCGAAACCGTAACGATAAGCATTTCCTGTCGTGTTACTCTGGTTTCCAGTAACTTTACGGTGCCATTCGAAAACCAATGAGAGTTGGGTAGGGGCGATTGGTTGATTGATTTAGTTATTGTTAGCTTCTTAGCGTCTACCAATAAATACGTCATGCATATTCAGGACTAGAATATGTTTGCAAATATTTGACAATTCTACAGAAATGACGGTGGAATATGATAATCGGGGCACAACAATACTTGACTGCCATTGGAACAGCATCGAATCGGGGCACAACAATACTTGACTGCCATTGGAACAGCATCGAATCGGGGCACAACAATACTTGACTGCCATTGGAACAGCATCGAATCGGGGCACAACAATACTTGACTGCCATTGGAACAGCATCGAATCGGGGCACAACAATACTTGACTGCCATTGGAACAACATCGAAACGAAACAAAACCTGTAAGTAAGACATGTGATGAGTTTTCATTGATGTTTTGTGTTTTATTTTACGGTAATCGTGGGTTCTGAAATGAGTATAACTTGTTGTACCCTCAGGGTGAGTGTGAGTTCTGAAATGAGTATAACTTGTTGTACCCTCAGGGTGAGTTTGAGTTCTGAAATGAGTATAACTTGTTGTACCCTCAGGGTGAGTGTGAGTTCTGAAATGAGTATAACTTGTTGTACCTTCAGGGTGAGTGTGAGTTCTGAAATGAGTATAACTTGCTGTACCCTCAGGGTGAGTGTGAGTTCTGAAATGAGTATAACTTGTTGTACCCTCATGGTGAGTGTCAAGCGTACTTGATGGTGAATTTGTGAACGCGAGTTATAAATTCGATTGAATGATCTATTGTTGCTTAATCAAAATGTAATTTCGTGTGCACGACACGTTTCTGTAATAATCCTCACCAGGTACGCTCAAAATCGACAGATTGGAACGCCAAATAATATAAAGGCCTTTGGGAGCATATAAACCAAAGGGCCTAAAAGGTTTACCAAAAGTCGGGTATGGTTAACTATGCATGTTGGCGGCACTGAGCTTATGTTTAGTAATTAAAATTGCAGATACTAGTATTGTTAATATGGTAATTAACTGGTGCATGTAACAAATTGGTTCATAGACGGGTATATGGATAAGTCAAAGTGGAAATAGTTCATACGGTCGTTTACTCTTTACTCTGTTAATTACGTTTTATACCTTAGGACGAGTTTTGTATTTGATTCTTCTCGTATAAAACAGGGACGCTCAGTCAGTATGTCTCATTTCTATATTTCCAGTTTCCATCAAATACATAATATGTATGAATTTAATAGCAATATCACAGGAACAATTTGGGAAAATGAGTGCTACATAATTGCCTTTTTTTGTTTTTTTTTTGCGTCAAGTGAGTTTTATTTCAATAATATTCATCACGTGAACAACTTCACAGACAAATAAGGGATACAAGGTTGTACTAGGATGGACTTATGCATGAACATTTTAATGTATGCTGCTTAAATATATGGTTAGGGTTATGATGTTTAACGCCACTTTCAACAATATTTCAGTTATATCATGGCGGTCAGTTTTATTGGTGGAGGAAACCAGGAGAGAATCACAGACATGCCGCAAGTCATTGACAAACTTTATCACATAATGTTGAATCGAGTACACCTCGTCATGGGCGGGATTCGAACTCACAACGTTAGTGGTGATAAGCACTGTTCGTCGTAGAAAATCCAAGTACTATACGATCACGACCACGACGGCCCCTGCTTAAATATAAATAGTGAAAAGGGTCAGTATATGTTACTTTGCTGAAGTCATCAACAAACAGAAAAATAAATGGCGAGGCTAAAAAATATCAACAAATTGCAAATCAGGAATAATGGTTCCAACGTGTTACATTGTTTCACGTATAATGCTATCATTGTATAGTTCTTCGTACGTTCCTTTATTCCTAAAGTGGTGTATTATAATGGTCAGATTATTCGCTTCGATGTAGTTTGGAAGATTATGAGTTCCATCCTAGATCAGGTCTTATGGTCATAAAATCATCCATTCAGGAGACAACATTTATTGGATATAGTGTTTTGATTAGTCATTTTTCGAGTTCAAGAACAAAACTAGTGCACATGCACTAGTGACAATAACTCAAGGAAAAACCAAACATCAGACAATTGGTTTTGCATTGAAAAGGGAATACTATACTCCATCACAAGGTAAAAAATGTTGTATATTCTACCTAGACAATTGGAATGGATGAATGAATACGACCTTGACTTTCTCTTCGAAGATTTAGCATTACGTGGTCTCCATCTTTGTTTCTAATGGGACGCTGAGTTGTTTACCTCTCTTCGTTAATTTTGCCACCACATTTTAAATTGCAACTTTCTGATTATGTGTAGACATATCTGAGAATTTATTGAGAGTTAACTATGATAATGTTGGCTTACATCGTCTGACAATGTTTCGTCTTCCAGTAACCTAAAGAAGAATCCCAAGGACATCCGAACAAATGAACCCAGATTACACTTCCGTTATAAGAAATTTCCGAAAAGTCGATGCTAAATATGATATGTCACGCGAATAAACACGTGCATTCATTTCGATGTGGAATTTAGAATTGCACAACATATTTCAAATGTACCATAGTTTGACACAACGCGGTAAGTAATTTTTATTTCCGACCATTTCAACTGACTTGGTTCAGAATTATTGGTGGGTGAATGCATAGAACACTAAAGAAATGCCGCAAGTTACTGACGCCCGTTATCATACAGGTGCATCGAGTTCACCTCGCCATGAGCAGGTTTGAGTGGTGATAAGCACTGATTTCACAGATATATGTAGATATAAAGCCAAACTACCATGACAGTACCTTGTAATCATTTTTATCTTTTTTTTTCAAATCTATTTTTAATTTATTTACATTGCTATGCTCGACATAAAATAAGATTTTTTTTGAATTTCGCATTATAAAATTATTCAAATATTATGCATGCCTTTTGAAAAAAATGTATAGCTATTTTTTTTTCTCTACCTCTTATGAAATTTCTTGCAAATATGTATTAATAAATTATTTTAAATTGTGTATCAGAAATTATATAGTTTCGTATATGGCGTCTTAATAAAGATTTTTTCCCCCAAATTAATTATATCTGCTTACCTCTTTTGACAATCCTTGGAAATATGTATGTTTAAACTTGTTCATTTAAATGTCACCAATAATTAGCATTAGCAATAATCAGAAGATACGTCTAATCCACAAGTTTCCTGTGTACACAGAAATTCTTTAGTTTAACGTTGTTTAAACAAAATCAGCAATCATTTGCAGTACGTCATGAAAAAAGTTTTAACCGCATTTGTTTTTGTAATTATGATAAAAAAAATGTACATAATGAACACAAATCGATAACTAACCTTAACATGCATTTAGTGCAATTAATCTAATTAACCGATTTGTGTCGAATATTGTATTGAATTTGACGATTAATATAATGCAATTAGTGTTATTACCAATATTGAGAAAAACCTGCTTATCTGACAGTTCATATGTATCATCGTTATGGAAATTAAATTGATATCCTATCTCTGATCTCTTTTTTTTCTCTAAAACCAAATTACAATGGTACAGAAAACATAATAAACACAGATTATTACAATAAATGTAGTACGAATGTAGCAGTACATGGAGGTTATAACAGAGTATTAGTCAAATATTATAACATTTTCCATTTACATATCATTTAAGTAGGAAAAACAAAAAACAAAAAACAAAAGACAAACACAGCACACACACAAAATTGTTTATAGATTACCCAGGAGAGTTTAGTTTTTTTGTTGACAATTCGTATAAATTTACAGAGATTGTTCAGATCAGAAGGATTTTTACTATTCATGAGTTCTTTAAACTTCATAGCATTTGGTCTATTTATATATTTAGCTTTTAATAATTTCTTTCTATCATAATGGAAAAAACAGCATGTAAAGATGTAATGAAATTCATCACCGATATTGTTAGTATTGCACAATAAACATTTTCTGTTTTCTCTGTTGATATTTTGCCATCTTCCAGATTCTATGGGAAGTTTATGATTGAGTGTTCTACATCTACAAAAAGTAATAATATTTTTGTCATCTAGGATTTTAAAATAATCTTCTAGTTTATAATCCTCTTTGTAAATTCTATAGTTGAGTGATTTCGGGGAATTTTGTAAATCGGAAAGCCAAAGTTGTCTAAACTGATCGGTAATATTCTGTTTAATGGTACAATACAACCAATTTGGATTTAATGCATATTGATTATTCCATACATAAGATAGACCACCTACATCTAAGATTGATTTTACATATTTTAGCCAAGTAACATTGTTTTGATATTTCCTCAAAGCAAGATTGTATAAGACCGAAGGCAGTTTCTCCTGTTTACCTAGAGCTAATTTTGTCCAGTATTTAATAATTCGAAGTTTAATAAATATGTCTAGTGGATAGCGCCCCAATTCACCATAAACTCAGGCGTCGATTTTTTGCCGTGCATCAAAAGTTTGCAAAATTTTAGGTGAACCCTTTCTATAATAGAATTATTACCTGTCCCCCAGACTTCACACCCATATAATAGAATCGGCTGTATAACTTTATCAAATAAATCAAGTTGACATTCAATGGACAGATTATGAATTCGTCCTTTTCGAAGAATGTCATACATAGCACGGGTTGCTTTCTCTGCATTTGTTTTCTTGGCTTTCGCAAAACTACCTGATCTCGATAGTAAAACACCCAAATATGTGAATTTACTGACAATATCAATATTGATATCATTATACTTAAACGACATATTATCTGGAAGCCTGCCTTTAGAGAATATGACAATCTTATTTTTATCTACATTTACTTTCAGTTTCCATATATTACAATAATTATTCAAAGAATCCAATTGTTTTTGTAAATCAGTAGGGGATTCTGACAATAAGACAATGTCGTCAGCATAAAGTATAGTAAATAGTTTCAAAAAAAGATTCAATTCACTTTCTATCTCGTCTGAGATACTTTTTAAACCAAATATATTTTTACTTTGTAAAAAATCTTCTAAATCGTTCACATATAAAGAAAACAGAAGAGGAGAAAGAAAGATTTTCCCCTTGTCTTACACCAACTTGACATGGAAAAAAATCTGAATGTTCACAACCGTTAAAAACACGGGATTTTATATTGCTGTACATATTTACAATAACATCATACATCTTTCCGTTTATTGAAGTTTTGAGTAGTTTTGACCACAAGCCAGAACGCCACACGGTATCAAAAACCTTTGCAAAGTCAATAAAGGCACAGTATAATTTCTTTTTCTTTAATTTTAATAGTTCAAATAGAAAATGTAATGATAAGATACTATCAGTAGTTGAGTATCCGTTTCTAAAGCCTGACTGATTTTCGTGTAACAGTAAAGAATTTTCAACAAAATCATTCAATCTATTATTCAAAACAGATGTAAATAATTTACCTAAACAGCTCAAAATCGTTATTGGTCTGTAGTTTTTGGGATGAACAATAGGACCCCACAAAAAATAAAACAACCGGGGATGAAGTCAGGTGTTCACGAAGTGTAAGCAGTTCCTGCTTCTTATAAGACACCCGTCGTGTTACTCATGTATACAGTCAAGTCCGATATGATACTGATAAAATGTCATTGAATTTCAATACTTCAAAATAATTATAAGTAAGAGATAAGTAAAGGGGTTAGGTTTAGAGTTATTGTGATTCGTGCCACTTTCAACAATATTTCAGTTATATAGTGGCAGTCAGTTGTATTGGTGGTGGAAACGGTAGTACCCTAAAAGAAAACCAATGACCTGTCGTAAGTCACTGACAAACTTTAATGTTGTATCGAGTACACCACACCATATTCGAATGTATTTGTTTTGTGGTGAAGAATAGGGATCCCTTTAATCAGTTGAATCCCGTCACATGCTGTTTGCTTGTCCACTGTCAAATCTGTTTTTTTTCAGTTTGTTTCGAGTACAAGCAAAGAAGTTGTTAGAGATTGAGTGAATGACTTATTGTTGTTTAACGCCACATGAGCATTTTTAAACTTTATCATGGTGATAAAAAAAAATAAATTTCAATGAAATGATGATGATGATGATGTCTGCTTTGTACTAGACTAACACGCTTAGTTGAAATTTTGTTTATAGTGCTAGCTCACTGAAACAACCATTTGCGGGTAGAAATGTCGCTCCACTTTGACATATTACTCTGATACCGAGCCAAACAGTCTTTGCTGTTTCTCCTTAATGCTACGTGCTTAGCGGAGAAGTAACACATACCAATTCTATAGTCTTTGGTTTGACCCGACCGGGTTTCAACCCCACGATCAAAACGCATTCGAGTCAAGCATGGTAACCATTACACCACCGGTGCGATTAAGAAATAGGTAAAGAAGAGATTATGATGAAAAGTTGTTATTGCAAAAAATCAGAAATGCTTTCATTTTTTTTTTCTAATACACTCATCACGTTAATAATACTAATATCTTAATCAATTTGTTGGAAAAAGCTTTCGGGAAAAAAACTAATTTCATTATAGATTTTAACAAGCCGTTGGCATTTTGGTCGCAAAAATACCATTAAAAGCGAAATAAAAACAGTAATATCGAGTAAAGACCTTCAAAGAGACAACATCAATAAAGTGTTTTGCTACAGGAGGGTGGTCATTCAACATTAATTAAGATACATTTATTTTGTTAATTGTTCTTATGCTGAAGGATTAAACGAATTGGTGGTGTAATGGTCAGCGTGCTCGCCTCGGGTCCGGTTGCTCTTTGGTTCGAGTCACCATTGGGTCAAACCAAAGACTGTAAAATTGGCATTTGTTGCATCTCCGCCAAGCAATCAACATTAATGAGGAAGGGGTCAAGATAATGTGTCCGATTGGGGCAACATGTCTATCCGAGGACTGTTGTTTCAATGAGCTAGTACTATAGAAGAATCCATTTAAACGTGTTGGTCTAGTACAAAGCAGACCTCATCCACACCTCATTAAATCAATTAACTTGTTCTCGCCATGGTATAGCTGAAAAATTTATGAATTGGCGTTAAAACAACAATCACTCACTAAAAATACCAACCTTTTGATACTACGAAACTAAAAGCCTTAAAACTTTTCAGCAAAAGCAAATGAACATATTACATCTATCGCATTGGACGAAGCATACAGAGTGCAGGCTTCTTGTTCAGCACTAAATGAGCTATTTTGTCGCGATATCGTGTTTTAAAAATAATTTCTAATTAACAAAATTGTTTTTTTTAATCTACTAATATAATGAAAGTATAATATTAAGGAAAAAATTATATTAAAAAGTAGTTCTTTTCGTCCATTTAGCTTGCTAACTATTTCAACAGTTTATTCCAAATCACACTATTTCAACAGTTTATTCCAAATCACAGGATTACAGTTCTTTTTTTTTACAAATTTTCAGGTGGTGGTGTGGTGATTAGAGTTGATGGATGTGGACAAAGGGGGGGGGGGTTAATTGTCTACAACAACATGTTAGTACCTAACTCTTCAACTGTACAGATCTACACGTGTATGTGTAGCAAATAGCTGCATTGTTTGTCAAGTCTCCCGTTGAGATGCAATACACTAAAAACATATTATAATTATGTATTACATTTGTATGTATTGACTTTTAGTGTTAACTCTATGATAGTCATGACAAAGGGGTTGGGTTTATTATGTTTAACGCCAATTTCAATAATATTTCAGTTTTATCGATTTATGTTTGTAAATCCAACTACAATACGACCACGAAGGACCCCGGCATCAAAAATAATAATCCAACAAATTAATAATAATTGGTATTTTATTGTAACGTATATTTCAAGATTAAAACAAATGTTCACAAACAATATCAGAGACCAAAGTGTCAATGTATGAAGGCTGAAAAGTGAGATGTTGTGTTCTTAACTTGTATGACGTGTTTGTCGATAGGGTAGATAATTTAGACATACAATGTAACTTATACATAGTCAAACCTTTGCTAAAGATAAGATAACTGTATTACAAATAAACAAGTAATTTTCTGTTTCTGAACTACCATCAAAATAGAAAAAAATAAACAGCGAAATCATGCATGTAATCCACGAGTATGAACAATTAACCTTTCGACCGTGATCGGTTTGAAAGTGTAAAAAAAAATCCGGATATTGTCAATGCAAAAAGCATGTAAAATCACCATAGATAGCTATTATATGTTTATTAATTGTCATAATTACAATATATACTGTATATTATAAATAGTTTACTAACAATATTTAGTTTGAAATAAGTAAATTCCTTGCTATTTAGCGATCAACAACTGGGGATACTAGGTAAAAGCTGTATACCTAGTGAATTGTTAACAGCAAAATTAAGTGCAATAAAATTATTGGTTTAAAAAAAAAAGTAATTTTCTGTTTCTATTGTAGCGCATTAATCTTGCTATAAAACACAGTTTAAACAGATATGATCAACAATTTCACCTAATAAAAAAAAAAAACGTACATTAAACTTATATTAAATGACCACACGAAGTAATATAAAAACAAGTTTGTCGTCTCTTATCGGTGAATAACCGCATTTTCATTGTTTATTTTTTGATTTTTAAGAGCTATATTTGTGAGAAAATATCAACAAATTATTAAAATCGATAATAAAATAAGTTTTATCCCAACATCAAAAAGCAGGAAGAACATCATTTATTTGCCTGAGTAGTAAGGGTAGATCAATTAGGATGGTGGCCGAAGAGGTGTCGCCTTCTGTCGGACCGACGACAACTGTAGATGTAACTCTTCGACTCCATCGTCTGGGCTGTAAACATTGCTGTTCATAATGGGAACTCAGATTTTTCTCACCTTATTTCATAAGAGTATTGCTGAATAAACAAATAGTTGTTCTCAGATATATATGAACGTTAGAGAATAACGAAGGGGTAATCGAAAATTGGCAATCCAGAGAGACTGGCAACATAGGGTACACAAGACGATGAAAAACAAAACAAAAACACAACACAATATGTGTTGGACACCACTATCCAAAAGCAAAAAATAAAGTAAATAAAGCGTGACACCTCATATAAATAACTGGAGGTAAAGACGAACCGAACAATCAATGTATTCGTTCTTAATTATGTCAATTGCGAGGTGAAGGTCAATATATGAAGCAGACTTAGATGCATATGTAGTAGCCTTTAATTCAAGCTCAGCAAGATAGGTACAATCACCCTTATCATCAATCTTTGAATTATTAAGCAAGATAACATTATCTATATCGCGGAACGTGAAATTAAAGGATCGGGTTAATTTCTGTTCGGTTTTTCTTGATAAGCACATGTATAACATTTGCTTCTTACAACAAGGAACAATACGACCAAATTGGGAGCACAATTGTTACCCATAGGAATGCCGACTGTCTGTTGAGAAAAATAATTCCAATTTTGACTGCTACAAATAACTCTTTGCTACAATCAAAGTGGGGTGTTTTTTGTCATAAAATAATATTTGTTCCACGATCGATTCATATGTTTTGTGATCAGGGTTCGTTTACCATAAGTAGAGTTTGAAGATACCAAAGAGGTAATCAGAATCCGTATATCGAAGAAGAACAGACAACACAATGGCCAAAATATACCAAAGAGGTAATCAGAATCTGTATATCGAAGAAGAACAGACAACGCAATGACCAAAAGATACCAAAGAGGTAATCAGAATCCGTATATCGAAGAAGAACAGACAACACAATGGCCAAAAGATACCAAAGGGGTAATCAAAATCCGTATATCGAAGAAGAACAGACAACACAATGACCAAAAGAAAAAGCACAAAAAGACAAACAACGATCTACAAAACATACACATAAAACTAAAGATCGAGTAACACGAATTCCACTAAAAACCGGGGGTGAACTAATATACTAGTGGCACCCGTTGTGCTAATCAAGACATGAACTGGAAATGTTCTAAGCGACCCAAGAGAGGGAGGTAATCCTTGATTAGCTATTGCGTAGCAGATGACCGAAGCCTTTTATCTTCTCCTACGACAGTACTATCTATTTAACTTTCACTTGACGTCAAGTCTTCAATAAAAAAATATTTGACCTTCTGTAACAGTTTATTTATAACACTGCCAGTCGTAACAATTATATGTCACAAGACAGTTATTGATAGTGAATAAATTTTTTACTTACATCACATTGAAGAATTTGCGAATGCAAACGAATATTCTCAATAACAACTATGTCACATGTTTCCGATTTGTCTGACATTTTGACATTTGAAGACAATCCCGATTTTAAAGTTTATTTCTGTCAGCTTTCTAGACAATTTCATTTTTGATCGATTTCCTTCACTTAGTGTAAATGTAAATTGGTGCTAGAAAAAAAATATTATACAATATTCTGGGTTTTTTTTGTGTGTGCTTGGGTTAGACAGGTTATTTTATTTACCGCCACTTTCAACAATATTTCAGTGATATTATGGCGGTCAGTTTTATTTGTGGAGGAAACCAGAGTACCCGAAGAAAACCACCGACCTACAGTAAGTCACTGACAAACTTTATCACATAATGTTGTATCGAGTACTCCGCGCCATGAGCGGGATTCAAACTCTCAACGTTAATGGTGATAGGCAGTAGTTATATAGGTAGTGTTAAATCCAACTACCATGTGAACCCTATCACGTACGACCTCTCATCAAATTGGCATTCATCATATATGATAAGTAATATAATAAATCACGTTTAAATCTACTGTAGACCTGAGGTCGAATACTAAAGCTATTAATAAATATATTTTCTACAATTATAAACCGCAGGGATTAAACAACTATAACGTTTGTACTTTGATAATGAATATTACATACATCGTTACTTACATAATAAATCAATAAATTCCCCATGGGCTCGTCGTATCATGGCTATTGTTCTTTTAATACCCTGTATGTTCATGTCACGTTTCATTATTTTTTCTTTATTCGGGCGGTCTATCAGGCATATGTGAGGGTTTGCATTTTACTTGCATATGGGAAAACACTTGCATGACCACATTATTGCACTAAGAGGAGAGGGGTGGGCCCAGGAAAAACACTTGCATCACCACATTATTGCACTAAGAGGAGAGGGGTGGGCCCAGGAAAACACTTGCATCACCACATTATTGCACTAAGAGGAGAGGGGTTGGCCCAGGAAAACACTTGCATCACCACATTATTGCACTAAGAGGAGAGGGGTGGGCCCAGGAAAACACCCATCACCACATTATTGCACTAAGAGGAGAGGGGTGGGCCCAGGAAAACACTTGCATCACCACATTATTGCACTAAGAGGAGAGGGGTGGGCCCAGCAAAACACTTGCATGACCACATTATTGTACTAAGATGATAGGGGTGGGCCCAGGAAAACACTTGCATCACCACATTATTGCAATAAGAGGATAGGGGTGGGCCCAGGAAAACACTTGCATCACCACATTATTGCACTAAGAGGAGAGGGGTGGGCCCAGGAAATCACTTGCATCACCACATTATTGCACTAAGAGGAGAGGGGTGGGCCCAGGAAAACACCCATCACCACATTATTGCACTAAGAGGAGAG
>MJUT01061266.1:54398-74319 GCA_002080005.1 Gigantidas platifrons
TTTTAAAATTAAGTAATCCCTCTACCCGCTCATGTTGATCTTTTAATGTCCACTTGAACTTTAAGCTGATACTTATAAAGGACCCCATTGGAAATAAGCTGAATGGCTTTCATGGGCTATCCTTGGTGAGAAAGTTCTCAGCAGCTACAATTGGTGGATTGAAGTTTCAGTTAAAGATGGCAGTTTTATGTTTTATTTTTAACTTAACGAGAAATTTTTAAACACTTGTGTATGATGTTGAAATTTTTAAACCTAAATATATTTTACCTTTTACCTTTACCTTTAAATATATAAAATGATACAATGTAAGCAAAATAGAACAACAGTAAAAAGTGTCTTCCTTAACCAGTTTTCAGGAAAAAATCATTTCTTGTTCGTTTCTATCCAAATAAGTTCCCTATAATAGGAATGCATATAAAAGCGTTGTGGGATGCAATGACTGCGGTCGCTGTAATGCATGAATCAAATGCAAAATACCCCAAAGGACGGAACGTAAATTCATACCACGCTCTTTCCACGAAAAACAAATTTGTAAGTTTGAAAGGAGTTGTCCATTGCAATTTATACTAGAAAATGTCCGAACATATACACTAGCTCGCCTTTTATTTGTGAGAATCAATCTTCCATTCATAGGCCTAGACATCATTTTATCTAGTTGATGATTAATTGTTTGTAGATTTATATTTTTGTCTATGACTATGATTGATTTTTTGGTGTTTAATGCCACTTTCAGCAATGTACTAGCTATATCGTGGCGACCAGTTTTAGTGATGGAAGAAGCCGGAATACCCGGAGAGAACCACCAACCATGGGCAAGCAACACGTATTTCAAATCTGGCATAATTTATATTCAGAACTGATGAGTACGTGAGCTTTTAATACATATTCTCGCAATACAAATAACAAACCGACCGCAAATTATTACAAATCAGGCAGACCATAGGTGAACCTTTAAGACACTGGAAAGACCTTGAAATATCTAAATATAAACGAGTATCGAAAGGACGTATGCCAATAAACATTTATCTTCTTATTTTTGTTAATTGTGGTCTTAATTGGCTTTCTAAACAATAAAAATAAGAATACAAAAATCAGGTAAAAGCACTTTTGCAGATGAAAATGTATTAAGTAAGAGAATACATTCCAACGAGTCTCCTTGGTCACCTTACTGCTGTATAATTGTATATGTATGTTACGTTAATATTATTTAGGTTTTTTATGTGTTTGTACCTTTCATTTAGATTCCAGGTTTTGTAAAAATGTATGCATTTATCTGGACGCTAAATAACAATCAATGACCTATTTATATTTGCTATGTTTATTTTTTTATTTTTTATTTGTATGCGGGCTCGTGTATTGTATTTTATCCTTTTATAAACCCCTTCCACATGTTACTTGTTGAGCTTTGGGAACCTAATTGTAAATCCAGTTCACTTCCTGTTGACAGAAAATATCAAAAGGATCAATCAAGGGATAACTATATAATTTTATTATTTAATTTAATATATAAACGTCAATGCATTAATGTGATTGTTCTACGGGATTAACACAATATTAATGTGATTGTTCTACGGGATTAACACAATATTAATGTGATTGTTCTACGGGATTAACACAATATTAATGTGATTGTTCTACGGGATTAACACAATATTAATGCTGTGTCTTAAAATATAAAGTTTATGCGTATTCGGCGCTAAAATCGCATCGGTGGTGTAATGGTTAGCGTGCTCGCCTTACTTTTTTGTGGCTCGCCTCAAGTGTGGTAGATCGTGGGTTCGAGCCCCAGTCGCGTCAAACCAAAGACTGTAACGTTGGTATATGTTGCTTCTCGGAATCAGAATAATATGTCCGAGTGGGGCGACATATCTATCCGGGGACTGTTGTTTCAGTGAGCTAGCACTATAAAATCCAACTCAGCGTGTTGGTCTAGAACAAAGAGGATCTCATCATCATCTCCTTGAAAATTAACTTGTTCGCACCATAATATAGCTGAAAAATATCTGAGTTGGCGTTAAACAACAATCACTCACTCACGATTCGACGTAAACTGGAGAACAGTTCTAAGAACATCGCCTTTATCCCAGTTTTGACGCCTCATACAAACATGCACTTTATATTAGAAGACACTGCGCTATTATTATCTATGTAATTGGTGACTTTAATTATTTTACTTTGAATTTAACTACATTTATTCGCCTCTTCATTTAACCACTGTGACATTAATGTACTTTTAAATACATAAAAACAGAAAGAGGTTAATTTTATTCTGACACATATGAATACCAGAAGTGGTTTTATTAATGAGATTTACATGTTCTTGTGGTACGGTCTGACAGCCAATACTTGTCTTTAAATAATTTAATTAACTTCCTGTCAGTTATATGATCTTCACTTTTACATTTAAGCATAAAAAAAACTTAGATAATAACATTATATTAATTTAAGATGGCTTTGTACTTCATTATTAACACATTTAATTAAAGAAACGTTAGAGAATTTGCAAAGGGGCAATCAAGAATTAACAATCTAGAGACACATGCAATATTGGGTACACAAGACATAGATTAGACCGGAAGCAAACAAAACGAAAAATATAACACAGAAAACGAATACGACCACCAACAAATCGGGTATCAACATATGTGCTCGCGGGTTGTAAGCAGTTTCTTATAAGCCATCCGTTGTACTGTTACTCAGAGTCAAATCCGGTAATAGTCGTCATGGTGATAGGGGAAGGAAAAGATTTACGTACAATGGAAAAGATCTATTGTCATTTGAGAAATCGATGTTTCGTAAAGACCAACCATATCGTGCTGGTAACTGGATAATATTTGTAGCGATTACTTTCAAATAAGGAACTACGTAAACGTCGTGTTTGAGTATATTTTGTATCACCAGCGGAGCCCTACCCAGAAATCACTGTACATGGCCTATAAGCTTATACTTTCGAGAAATCCGTCAAGGGACCAATTATTTTAGTTTGAATTAGGCGATTATTAGAGTTATCAGTGAATTTAAACTAACAATTACTATGACCATACTACATTTTTATTTCGAGTTATCCAGGAAATAAAATGAAAGACAAAACAAAAACAACAAAAATACCACACTGTGAAAAATCGTAGAAATAGGTGTAAAATCGATATCTCTCATGAACATGAACATGCAATATTGCTAACTTATTCCTTAAAGGGATATTAAAGCTCGCTTTAACATATATTTTTTCAACTCGTGACGAAGGTTGTTTCTTTTCAATTTAATTGTAAAAACAATCCAAAAATACTTTGCACGCCCATATAATTCCTAATACCGTTAAAATATCACTTAAAAGGGTCGAAATGAAATTTTGTTCACGAAGCAAAAATTCAATTCAAGGCCGCAAGATATGACAGAATTATCAACGAATTATGTCACTTTTACACAGTTTCATTGATAAAAACCGGGTTAATGTTTCATAAATAGCATTTATTGAACCAATTGCCAGTTTTCATGAGATACAAAAAATTTCCAAAATAAGCTTTAATATCCCATTAAATCACATATAAAATAAAATGTATAGAAAGTATTATAGACGAATCATCAATATACAAAGAAAGATGATTTACCAAAGTAACAATCTACGTAAAGGGTTTCCGAATGGTATAACTTTTGTGTCCAACGAGATAACGAGGTTTTATTCTATATATGTATTTGACAAAAGGGCATGTCATTCGGAAAAATGTAGTGATGACAAGAAAACAAAATGATTGTAAGCTTCAATTAAACTTTGTACTTAACGATTTTAAAACTCAATACCCCATTAACTTATTTACTTAAGAACATGATAATCTCCTCCGTAAGTCCCAATAATGTAGTAATGCAAAAATAGCATGATGCCTTGGGACCGAGTGAAAATAATACTGCAGTGCATAAAGGACAAACCGTAATGTGGCGAGACAAGTTGTGTACAGCACAAAATAGATACGACGCCTTTGAATCGAGAACAAATAGTGTTTAAATACAAAATGTGCATTATGGTTTGTGTAGGAAATGATGTTGTGGTTTTGGGACGGAGACAATGCTGCTGGACACAATGGAAAGTACACATAATGACCGTAAGAAAATAATACTGCAGAACAAAATGGCCATGGAGCTTTAAGACCGAGAGAAAAATATTAGTTACTGTAACGCAGAGCGTTACAAATGTCCCCCAAACGAACAATGCACAAGATATGATCATAATATGGCTCCCAAACCATGGATATCAATTCCCAACATCAAAATCTACTTGGAAACCAAATTTCGCCCAAATTGGGAAGATTTTTGTATTTTGGCAGCCATTTTGGATTCAAAATAGCCGTCATAGCAAACCAACAATGGATATAAATTCGCAACATCATAATCTACTTGGAAACCAAATTTCGCCCAAATCGGAGAATTTTTGTATTTGGCGGCCATTTTGTACCTTGGTTACCATGGCAACGGCCACCATTTTGTACCTTGGTTACCATGGCAACGGCCACCATTTTGAATTTTGTCAACCCCAAAAGCTGCCACACACTACGGTGGATATTCCTACAAAGTTTCATGAAGTTTGATGAAAGGAATCCAAAAATGTTTTAAATCCCCCCTTTTTTGTTTCCATGACAACTGCAGCAAAGTTTGTCCAACCGATTCCGATTTTTTTTTTAGCTTATCTCGTTCCACTAGATGTGGATGTTGTTCCTATCAAGTTTCATCAATTTCTGTTCGGCGAGTAACCTGCTATGATCATTTTTGTGTTTTTCAATTTTTTGGCATTTTGGCCGTTTCCATGGCAACGGCAGCCATTTTGAAAAAATCAACCCTTAAAGGCACAACTTCACATGCCATATGATATTCCTTACAAGGTTTCATAAAGTTTGATCAAGGCATCTCCGAGAAATGTGTCGGACAAACTTTTGGTGGAAGAAAGAAAGAAAGAAGAATAATAATAAGAATAACAAGGTTTGATTGTGTTTGGATGCAAACACAGAAGTCCCCAAACGACCCCCATATCAGAATTCAGGGCATGTGGATGCAAGTTTTATCATTACCAACCAATTCCTCACTTCAAAATACTCTTAGATATAAATTTTCATTGAAATCGGAGACCATTGACAATTTGACGATTTTGTTGGCAGCCATTTTGAAAATGGTGGCCTCGTAAAAATTACCCTGAATGCAAATTTCATCATTACCAATCAATTCCTCACTTCAAAATACTCCTAGATACCAATTTTCATTGAAATCGGAGACCATTAACAATTTGCCGATTTTGTTGGCAGCCATTTTGGAAACGGTGGCATCGTAAAAATGACCCCGAATGCAATTTTCATCATTACCAATCAATTCCTCACTTCAAAATAACCCTAGATATCAATTTTCATTAAAATCAGAGAACATTGAATTTTTGCCGATTTTGTAGGCGGCCATTTTGAAAATAAAAATGACTCTGAATGCAATTTTCATCATTACCAATCAATTCCTCACTTCAAAATAACCCTAGATATCAATTTTCATTGAAATCAGAGAACATTGAAATTTTGACGATTTTGTCGGCGGCCATTTTGAAAATAAAAATGACCCTGAATGCAATTTTGATCATTACCAACCAATTCCTCACTTCAAAATAACCCTAGATATCAATTTTCATTGAAATCAGAGAACATTGCAATTTTGCCGATTTTGTCGGCGGCCATTTTGAAAATGGTGATGACCCTGAATACAATTTTCATCATTACCAATCAATTCCTCACTTCAAAATAACCCTAGATATCAATTTTCATTGAAATCAGAGAACATTGAAATTTTGCCGATTTTGTCGGCGGCCATTTTGAAAATGGCGGCCATTCGCTCGCGATTTTTTTTTTGGTCAGACTATTCTACCAACCCTACTTAATATATATGCCAAGTCTTGTGGAAATCCCGCTGGCAGTTTCCGATATAAGTGAGATCAAAGATTTTGACATATGTTCACGGTTTCCATGGCAAAGGCGACCATTTTGAAAATTCCAAGACCTGAGTGCACCTCTTGAGATGGGGATCCACCTTCCTGTGAAGTTTAGTAAAAATCGGATCATCAGTCTCTGAGAATTTGGTCGGACAAGTTCACGGCGAGAAGAAGATGAAGAAGTGAGTGACTTGCGGCAGGTGGGTGGTTTTTTCTCTCTCTCTGGGTACTCAGGTTGCCTACATCAAGAAGACTGACATATTGTTGAAATTAGCGTTGATAACCCTAGCACAAGTTTGATTCATCTTATATGTAATGATGGTACGATCGTTCGCCTCAGCATACAACATAAACGTTAGAGAGAACCGAAGGGGCAATCAAGAATGGACTGTCCAAAGATAGAAGTATCATTAGGCACTAAATATTTAGCGCCGACAACAGACCAAATACACACAAAGGCCCGGGTGGCTTAATGAGTTAGGTAGTTGGATTACATAACTCGTGCAAGCCTACCACCAATACGTCATGGGTTCGCGCCGGGCTTTGTAAATTACAAAAAGGTGCACTCGACTCGCAGCCGCAAGTGACAAAGTTTACAAGTTGCTTGCCCATGGTAGGTGGTTTTCTCCGGCTTCTTCCACCTCAGAAACTGTTCGCCATTATATGACTGAAATATTGCTGAAAGTGGCGTTAAAACACTAAAAATCAACAACAACAAAATCAATCAAATAAACACAACATAGAAAGTGAAAAAGATGAGCAACACGGACCCCACAAAAACGGTGATGAACCCTGGTGCTCGCGAAGGGTAGGCAGTTGTTGTTTCTTATAAGACAGCTGCTCATTATCCATAGTCCAGTCACAACAATCAACTGAAAAGGTATGAAATACTCAAAGCGAAAGCCTCATTTCGCGGTGGTGTATGACGGATATTAATATCTGATGTACTCTAACTTTTCTGTAATCTATTTTCGGTCAAATCAACGATCTGTATAAATTTAAAAAATAGTTTGCTAACAGTTCCAGCCAAGAAGTCGACACAAAATTAACAAGAAATAGATTCGGCATTGGACATGCACACAAAATATTCTAAGAGTTTAAACTGATTAATGAATTCCCAAGTCTTCACTCTAAAAGCAAATACATTTGAATTTAGTTTGATAAATAAGTTGAGCATAAACAAAAATCACACGCCTGCCATTTAGACACTATAAGCTAATTCCGGTTTCAATTAACAGTCTGTCTGCTTGTATTCTTTACTGTACATGTTTGTCTGACAGAATGTGGCTAATTTCATTCATTTATAATGTCATTCATTATTTTACATAGTCTATTGATTTATTGGTAAGTAATGTAATTTTCTATCCAGTTAAATCTGGTTCATTTATCGGGATCATGATTTCAATTGTGTTATTAAGAAAACAGTGAAGGTAAATAGAAGACTGACAGAGGAAAATGCCATAGATCTGATAACCTTATATTAAAAGTTAGATTTTTGTGTGAAACGAAACATGTACAGTCATACCTGCATATCAAAGCAATTCATGAAAACCTAAAAATGTGGCCTTCATGAACAGTTGCCCTTTATATACAGCTTAAAATTATATGCACTATTTATAAATGGAAAAAAATGACACTGCCCTTTATAGACAGTGATTTGGTATTTAGAGCTACCCTTTGAAACAGGTTTGACTGTATTAGCTAATTAAATTAGCATAAAATTACGGATTTATATGGAAACATGTTCTAACATTTATTGTTTTACAAAAAATATATTTATTATACTCATAACAGTAACAGATCTTTAGTTTTATATGTATGTTTGTGTAGATCGTTGTTTGTCATTTTGTACTGTTTCCTTTGGCCATTGTGTTGTCTGTTCTTCCTCGATATACGGTTTCTGATTGCCCCTCTGGTATCTTTTGGCCATTGTGTTGTCTGTTCTTCCTCGATATACGGTTTCTGATTGCCCCTCTGGTATCTTCAAACTCTTCTTACAACATGAAATTGGATATTCCCACTCTTGTAATAAACGATCGGGATATCTAATTTAGTGCGCTCCATGAGTTGATGGAACAGCATTCAATTGGTCCGCTTATAGACTGGAAAGTCAAATAACTTAAAACGTCTTTTGGAAGCAAGTGAACAAACGGAATTCCCTTTTCCCGAAAGTGAAGTGGCTGTCTGTTTAGCAATGGAACCCCGGATATAAAAATAGGACGTAGTCTTTCCGTCATGTGCGACCTTGTCCGCATCCGTAAACCTAAATTACAGTCTGTCTTCAAAGTATACTATCGTATTTGTAACTGTTAGTTATATATGCCGTTTGGGATAAAATAGTAATATCCTGCCATCAAATGTTAAAACACAGTATGGCTACCAATAAGTATTTCTTTTTAAGAAATAATATCTTGATGCACAATTCCGTGTGATCTTAAAATTCAATACAAATTTCACATATAGATGAATCATGGCGTTAAACAGTAATTATAAAAATAATGTCGTCATACTACAAGTCATGTATGGGGTAGAAACCCACAGTGAATTGCAATGGTTGGAATGCTCGATTCTAGTACAGAAGTTCGTGAAATTCAATGTTTTCCGTTCGTGTCAAACCATGCAATAAAATTGATATTTCCAGGCTCTCTATTAAGACTTTTTGGGTCATTTAGTTTATTATCCATATTTTTCAATAGGGTGGTCAATAAGTCGTTACCTAGTTGTCATATCCCTTCAAGTGGGTGGTCAATAAGTCGTTACCCAGTTGTCATATCCCTTCAAGCGGGTGGTTAATAAGTCGTTACCTAGTTGTCATATTCCTTCCCCATTTCGGCATAATTTTCATACCTTGATATAGTTTGTTCCCTGAACATGTTATGTAGTATTTGCCGCTGGACGTTAAGCAATAAATATTCAATCAAGGAAGGCATCATTGTCACCATAATCAAAATACTCTCGCCAGTGTACGATTGAAAAGTTGCTAACCGAGGCGTTGAACAGTAAACACTCAATCAATGTATGAATCTGAAAATTCTTATGCAGTATTAGGTATGATATCTTCTGTTCATTTTATGACAGTTGTCGCTCTTTTATTACATTGATTTTATGATTAAGTTCTTTTTGTATTGTTTATTTCTTGATCATGTTATTATCATTAAAACCAAGGTTCTCCTTCCGCATGTGACCTTAGCTGATTTTATATCTCCTGTTTAGGCCCTTCGGATGTCTTGCTCCCAACGACTTTTAAATTATTTATCTTTCCTACTTTTGTCTATGAGTGTAAATGATGAAGGTTATTCCAGAAACCCGTCGTGTAAACTGAATTGGATATCTATTATGTTATTTATCTTGTTCACTGTCGCCTAATATTATAACACCCCCCCCCAAAATCTTATTCGTCTTATGAATTAAATCCTTAATATATATACACCACTGTATAGATCAAAGCTTACATGTTATTTAATATTGACCAATAAAAACCAATAATCGACATGAAAATTGTTACTATTATTGTCAACTGTGAAGGATTATATGATCAATGGCTTATATTAATCTATAATATTTTCTATACATTTTATTATTCATTTATTGTCGTAAGCAACAAGCCAAGAATCTATCAGCTATAGTCAGGACGAGATCAAAACAAACCAAAAAAAAAACAAAAAACAAACAAACAAAAAAAACAAAAAACAAAAAAGGAATCATGTATTGGTGTATTACGGATATCTATTTTGCCTCCGTTTCTCCGATTTTGCGATTAAATTTTGGAACTGACTCGACAGTATGGTATGTTTTGTTTTGAATTATATCAAGTTTAGATAGGTTTATGGTGTTTAACACCACTTTCAATAATATATTAGCTATATCGTAGTGGTTAGTTTTATTGGTGGAGGAAACCGGAGTCCGGGAGAAAACCACCGACCTGTCGGAAGTCACTGACAAACTTGATCACATAATGTTGTATCAGGTACACCTCGTTATGAACGGGGTTCGAACTCACAACTTTAGTGGTGATAGGCACTGATAGCACATATAGTTGTAAATCCAACTACTATACGATCACGACCACGACGGCTTCTTTACTTTTATCATATATGTAAAAGATTGCGCCTGGATGGGCATATGTAGATATGTTTTGATTCTCACAAGGAGAGCGTAACGTGATATAAAATAAAACCGAAAAATTATGCCATTCAACTGGGGCCACACAATACTGCTTACCTGGCCTTTACAAACCATCAAGAAGTCAAGCAACGATAGTTTCAAGAAATAGTTGGACCTGTGTGAATTGGAGACAACAACAATCAAATGATACCAAATATTAATTGATTGGTTGTTGATGAACGGAGAAGAGAATAGTATGTTAGATATATTTATGACGGTACATGTTTAAAAGCAATACAACGGGTTAAATATGGCTATGAGATGAGGGCATGGTAGGATCTTTGTTATTGGCATCAGGAGAGATATATAAAGGGTACGGTTGGAATGTTTTTCTTACTGACATATTGGTCATTAGGAGATGACGAAAGTTGTTTTGACGTGCAAGAAACGTGGCATTATCTGCACACGAGACACTCATTGATATCTGTCTTAGGAGAATGATAATATTTCATTCGACACACTAAGCGTCCCTGTAGACCAAGGTGTAAATAAATGAGTTTTCCTTAAATTTGGAAGCTACATTCATTGCACTTTGAACAGCTCCTATTGGACACGGTCTACTCAGAGTTGCCAATTGAGGCAATGTAAGGTTATCTGACCCTAACTATTACATTTCGACACCCTTTACCTAAATGTATTGCTTTTATCGAACTTATTCTCCACCAGAAACACTGCTCTCTTCGCTTTAAACAATTAATAATTTACAGTACCTTTCGGTTCAATTGCAGTATATGTAAGGTGCATGTTGTCTCCAACAATGGAGTTATTCAGGGGAAAAACAACTATGTATTGTAGTCGGAAATTGACGAACCTATATAATTTATTTTTATATTTTATGTTTAAGATTTACAGTAATGTTACTTATTAAACCAAATGCCAAGCACCATCAGGAATAGATGACCAAGGTCAATTCTGCCTAACCTGTCTGGCCTTTGGTCTACTTGAACCTAAAAACTTTTGAATTATTTAGTTTTGCAAATGAGCAAATTTTTTCAGAAAAAAAAACGTATTGCTCTCTAAATTATATATCTACGTGAAATCGTTACACAAACAAGATGAAATTAGTTCGTAAGAATACCCAGGCCGTAAGGAATGCATACAATTAGTGCCATCTTACTTTAAATTTTATCATGTGATACAGTCTCATTTTAAAATTTATCGGACAAAAATCATTCATTATAGATTTTGTTAGATAAAATGACAAATCGAAATATCTTATCATATTTAATGAAAACAAATTACGAATTAACATCTTGCGATCGACTTTGCTATAAAAATGAAGAAATGACATTGATAAATAAAAACAAATACAGAACAGCTATTGTTTGTATCTATACGAACGTTTCTTCCAAAGAATTGGCTATATTTGTATTGACAGCGTACGTCTTCAGAGTTAATGAACTATACAAAGTAACATTTTGAGTGATGAGGTCTAAATATACAACGTTATTGTGAACAGAGAAGAAAAAAAACCCGTGAAAAATACGATCGTTAATAGTTTGATTAGATATATATAAATCATGATTACAACACAGAGTATAAATTATTGAGAAGCCATTCAAACCATGTCCATAGAATCAATGGCATTCATCACGAGTAGACTCTTAATATGTATGTTTCAAATATAACATTGATTGATTGATTGCTGTTTAATGTGGGGAATATCTCAGCTATAGTGATTACGAGGACAGCTTTACTAACAACACATAACGTAGGTAGAATAAAGGTTAGGTGTTGTACTGGGGGAGATCGTAGGTTCGGAACATTGTATCTTACAACCGACCATCAAATGTTACCCCTACAAATTTATTTCGAGTTGCCACTACGTGCATGAAGTGCATGTGGTATTTCTCTTACACGAGGTACTCTTTCTGTTCCGCCCTAGGGTTGATATGTGCGGAAAAATTAGCAGAAGTTCATTTCGCAAGAAGTTGTACTCGGCAGTAGTGACACTAAATCCAAAATCATCCTTACAGATATGATTATTTTTATGAGCATGGGTGGCATTGGTAATGATGATATCAGGACGGAGCAGTTGATACCATTGCCAGTTCTGTTGTATTATTGTCCAAAGTGGCGTTAAACATCTATAACTTGAACCCTAATCCTAGTAATATCAGGTTCACTTCAGACTATAAAACAGAGACGCCTATAACAATTCTAAACACAATCCCATGACCGGGGTTCAACATGTTAGTTCTTCATAACTGTGCGGGTTTTCCCCTGCCAATTAGTCTGGTAATTACGATATAGCGGGGAAAGTGTTGAAAGTAAAGAAATATATCCATAGCCCATTTAATTAAAGAAACAGAAGCATGGTTTGTGTGTGTCCCAAGCCAAGACCCAGATTGCCATTTTATTTGAATGTTCATTGATTGCAGGAGAGGTGATTTTTCGTTTTTTGTAGTTTTTTTGTTTTTATATTGGTGGAATTGTTGATCATCACTGTTTAAACTTTCTTTTGATAAGAATATCAACAGACTGAGATCGTTCGGGAGTGAATACTGGCATGATAGTAGTATTGCTGTGTGTTGTTTTTCATTCAATTAACTATTCTATTTTAATGTCTACATTCATTTATTTTATTCTCGTCATCTAAAAATCAATTAGCGGCTTTAGAATTTTGTGGCATTTGATCTCATGTTTGTTTATTCAGTTTAGACGTTTAATACATGTTTGCAGGCATATTACTACCAATAAATACATTGAAAATTGCAATAATGATTTTTCCTATTTGGCATGAACTTTGTACTCAATTCGACCCCAAAGATCCCTTCGATTAAGCAGCCAGTCATGCAAAATTACTATACGACTTAACTTTTGAAATTTGCAGCTTCGTAGGAAATCAAAATATAGTGATTGATTGATTCTTAACGCCCACCGGCTAACATTTTGTGCATATCCGGTCCAACAATAGAAACAAACTATATACAGTGATCAGTGAGGAATGGAACACTGGAGGGACGACCTTTGACTGTCACTGAAAAAGTATGGAGTTTAGTAGTGACGTAATATTTTGTCATCTGTACTACAATGCAGCTACTTTTTCTAAGATTTCCACACTAGTTGTGTTTAGCGTGCCGCTAGCGTAGCACTCGCCAAACACATTACACACTACTGTTCACAATCATGTTGTCCGTGTTATTACATGAACATCTCTATCAGGGTAGGATTATGGCCTGTTTGGAATAATTTTTATTTATTTATTTGCAGTTACACCCATGTGGGTCAAAGCAAAACACATACATTCATACAAAATAAGTGAAAGAAAACAAGCAGACAAACGCATAATTACATGTACATTGGTACTACTGAAATTCAGATTAGAACTTTGACCGATGTGGACCTACTTTCGCAATTCCAATAACTGCTTAATAAAGTCGCAAACCGTTGGCAAAAGCTCAAATTTAGGATTTATAATATGCTGAATTTGTATATTAGGATGATCTGTTTTATCTCTTAATATTCTGTTCGAATTACAGTGTAGAAAGAAATGATGCTCATTGTCAATTACTTTACATTTATCACATAACCTTTGTTCCTTCGGAATATTTCTGTATCTACCTATTTCTATTTTTAAGCTATGATCGCTTATGCGAAATTTTGTGAGAAGTTGTCTATTTTAAAAGCTGGTTACTTTTAGCAAATATTCTTCCAATTTTATTTGAGTCTTCAACTAACTATACAAAAATGGGTTAGAATCATTGTTCATATTTGATAACTTTTGTAATGTTCTGCTAGTATATTTTTCCGACACAGTTTTTCTAAATTTAAATTTTAAAGACTGTTTAATTTTGTTAAAATGTCTATCAAGATTTTCATATTCACCTGAATCATGAAATTATGGAACTCCCTCAGATCGAATCACGCCCGTATCCGTCTTGGATATATATTAAAATACTATGTTCATCAAAGGAAAATATCTGACAATCTTTTAGCAGGGACACCAAGCTTGAGGGCTGCAGCATGTACTATTTTTTGTTTCTATATATTTACATTACTTTTGAATTATATCACCCATCGCTTAAGTGCTAGCCACGAAGATCGTTTTTAAAATGTAATTACAGAACGATACCATGATGTCTGCTTTATAATTTCTTATCTACTTCATGGCGACATGCTTCAAATTACTTGCTTTCTTTTAAGAAAAAAAAAATCTGAAGTTAATGCTATGCTACGCTAGTTCTGATATTCCTCACGCTCCCTGGACTTCAAAAACAAACAACTTGATGCTATCGCCATCACTACTAAACCCACTGAAACATGCGTAACATACGAAGACTAAATCGTAAAACGTTAATAAAGGAACGTTATCGTCTAATTAATTATCGTTTATTGTAATCCGATGTCTTTAATCCTGTCTGGTTGGATAATTAGAACTATAAATCATTCATAGACATTCTTGTTTTAACGATTTGGCAGCTACTACTAAAGGACATTGATGGTGCAAGGACGTTTGTTGCTCATTTTCTAATGAATATATGATTCGAAATGGTCGTGTTTAGTACCTTAAACCTGATTGATATGCCCTTAAGGGATATTGAAATATGACTTATTTGTGGTGGGTATAACCCCCACTACATACGGAAGGGTCCGTGCAACTATTGTACGGGGAGAATCATATACACAGCCTGTCCTTATGACAAGCAGAGAGTAGGTGTCGATTAATGGGATCCCTGACAACAATAATAGACTCTCTCATTTTGTAGTTGTTCGGAGTGTGGCATTCCGTACATAAGATGCACTAATTCACATCCCGTGTTTAGGGGGAATTGTTTGCATGGTATTCACCCACACCAAGAAGACATCCCTTTCTGAATGGTTGTATCAGGTAACTTACAATTATGTAATATTACCATACCGCAGAATTCCATAATTACTGTAAAAGTTACTTTCTTGAAATCCAGACATGAGCTAGATTTTTTTTATGTTGCGTTCATATATTGGATGGTTTCGTGTTATTTTGTGTTGCCATGACAATCTATAATCCACGAAATCATGATCTCCATGATACATACGACAAAAACCCAAACGAACGCTATTTCTTTTAAAAAGCATTTTTAATTTATTTGGCTTTTAAATAATTTGGTTTTGATGAAGGTTAACCCTGAAACGTGTCGTGCTCACTGAATATGATAGCAACGTTTTTTTTTCTTGGATATTAATTTTGTGGTTTCAATTGATTTAAATTGATGGAACCGCATAGTCAACAATATATTTGTTTAAAAACCCAAATACCATACGAGTGCAGTTTAATTATTTAAGACTTACGTAATTTCTTTTTAATCAATCTTGATGCTATTAAACATTGATAAAGATTCCCTCTTTAATCATTTCATCTTCTTATCATTACCCAGTGCTATCTACTTTTCATTAATTGCATAATATGCATTGCTATTTTCTAAAAAAAAACAACCACTCTTTTTAAAATGTAAATAGTTTGTGTCGACTCGTTAAATCTCAAATAAACATCACTGCAGATTAAAATTCAAGGACGGTTCTCGACAAACCTATTTTCCTTCCTCGTTGCACCGTAAATAATAATTACCATGCAGTTTTTTCACGATGTTTCACTTCAAATGATAGAATAATGAATTGTTATCCGTTTTTATTTAACACAGTAAGAAGAAGCACACCGATTCATTGATAAGTAAAATGCTGCAAGGGTTATGATTGATAATGTCACAAGTAAAACAATACTAAAGAAGAACAGGGTCATCGGGGTCATTGCCAGGTTGACAACACTAAGAGAAGACAAGGTAACACACTGATTGACATCTACGTCATGCCTTCAAACATTCACAAAGATATGGCGGAGTTAAACCTGATTATTGAACCCCAACATAAACACACAGAGAAGACAACGAAACAAACTGATACGCATCTATATCATGCCTCAAACATTCACAAAGACATGGCGGAGTTAAACCTGATTATTGAATCCAAACTCTCACCATTGATAATTGACTGATTGGTGGTTGATTAACCTTGAGTGGTAAATATTCCATGCATATTCAAGTCGAAGTTCAAAGTATATAAGGAAGCTACACACCTATAAGAGAGGGATAGACAGAATGGGGTATAGATTTTAGAATGCCACTGTTAAGGCTTGGGGGTGTTAGGTAGGAAGTTAAACGGTAAAATGTGGCATTTTTACGCGGCTACAATGCGACTTTCAATATTTTTAACGCAAATGAAGCACTACAAGCGTTGTTTTTGTATCATAACCTAGGTGTGGTCATAACAGTGGGAAAATAAACAAAATACATGTAGCAATAGATAGTTAATAATGCTACTCTGAATGTAATGGTAATACGAAGATCTTGGTAAAATTGTATACGAAATACGGTTTTTTTTTTCGGGAGAGAGAATATGTGACTGATTTATATAAATGGCAACATAACACACTTGTAATGGAGAATCATGCATTTTCAAATGAACATGATCCATTTACAGGAACATTATCTGCTTAAATATACGAACGTTGTGCGAGTACAATTCCCTCCTATATCGACTGATTTCTATTAAACATCAAGTAATTAGGATATCAACTATATTCATGATAAAACAATAATTTACAGACAATAAAATATGTAGTCGGAGTGTGGCAATGGGCGGATGTATTGCCGATTATAAGTAAAATTAAATACAAGGGCAACGCAAAGCGTGGCGCATCTCCTCGCCTAAATATTTGACCCAGTGACCTTGACCTATGACCTCGAAAATCAATAGGTTTCCAGATCCTCTTAAGGACTAAGTATGTACCAAGTTTGGTCAAAATCCATTGAAGGATGTTGATTCTAGAGTGTTCATAAGGATGTTACGCGGTAAAAATTTGACCCGGTGACCTTGACCGTTGACCTTGAAAATCAATATGGTTTAAAATTGATTCCAGATTCTCTTAAGGATTAAGTATGTACCAAGTTTGGTCAAAATCCAATGAAGGATGTTGATTCTAGAGTTTTCACAAGGATGTTATGTGGTAAAAAATTTGACCCGGTGATCTTGACCTTTGACCTTGAAAATCAATAGGGTTCCAGATTTTGCTAAGAACTAAGTATGTACCAAGTTTGGTCAAAATCCATTGAGGGATGTTGATTCTAGAATGTCCACAAGGATGTTACGTGGTAAAATTTGACCCGGTGACCTTGACCTTTGACCAATGACCTTGAAAATCAATACGGTTCCAGATTTTCTTAAGGACTAAGTATGTGCCAAGTTTGGTCAAAATCCATTGAAGGGTGTTGATTCTAGAGTGTCCACAAGGATGTTACGGAAGGACGGAGGGATGGACGGACGGTAGCGTTAACTACTATATCCTTGCGCAACTTCATTGGCGAGGGGATAGTAAGAAATAGGGTGGGAATATTTTGCCTTATATGGGGGCAAACAGACTGTTGCTCGTTTAAGGCTTTTATGACCTTATTACTTCAATAAGAGGCTATGAAGAGTTTGAAGATACCAAAGGGGCAATCAGGAACTGTATATCGAAGAAGAAGACAACACAACGGCCAAAAGAAAAAGTACAAAAGGACAAACAACGATCAACAAAACATACATATAAAACTAAAGATCGAGTAACACGAACGAACCCCACTAAAATCCTATAATTCTATAGGCAAATAAAACTAGTTTAACTCTGCCTCTTTCTTATTGAAGTGCCTGTACAAAGCTAGGAGAGTAAGCGGTCGTGTATTTGTGCGTTATGGGTATTGATTTTGCTCTCGTTCTACGCTATTATTTGTTGGATTTTGGAACAATTCCGACAGTATGCTATGTTTGTCTTTCATTTTATTACTCAAAGATCTTGACATTTTACAAACACGGTTCATTCATGTACACCCGAAATTGTGAGTTCTGTATTTAATTCCGCCTGCAGAAATAGTGGACGGCCCACCACTTTCAAAAAGATTACATCTCGCAGCGGAGAAATAGGTTTTACTTCTATATTCCAATTTGCTTCTCATCTTCCACCTGCAAGTTCTATTGCAACTACATCAGTCAATATTGTTCTTACAATTGCTACTTCGTATGATAATTTCAAAGGAGTATAAGAAGCCGTCGTAGTCGTGATCGAATGGTAGTTATATTTACTACTACCTATGCACTCAGTGCCTATCACCACTTAAGTTGTGAGTTCGAACCCCGTTCATGGTTAGGTGTACTCGATACAGCATTATGTGATAATGTGTGTCATTAGTTTTCTCCGGATATTCCGGTTTCCTCCACCAATGTAACTGATCGCCACGATATAACTGAAATACTGTTGAGGTGGCGTTAAACACCATAAACCAACCGTTCAGGCGAGGTTTACTCGATACAACATTATGCGATGCAGTTTGTCATTGACTTGCGGCAGGTCGGTTGTATTCTCAGAGTACTCCAGTGTCCTTCATCAATAAAACTGACCACCGCGATATAGCTGAAATGTTGGTGAAAGTGGGGTTAAAACACTATAACAGTAACTTAAAGGAGTATAGCCCAGCCCATGTCCTTTGATTTCATTTCAAGATTTAAAACACGACTGTTACACAGACTGTGTTTATATATTTAACTATTGCTACTATCATTAGGCGAAATAACATAAACTATGCATCTCTATTCAAATTTGTTCAATAATACCAAAGCAATGTTACTGTAAATACAACCTCTAATATCACTTACACGCCGCTGATACAGGCTCATGTTTATGCAGTTCACAAACAAAACTGTTCTAACGACTTTTTTTTATTTTATAAATTATAACATCATTGTTGTATAAGTTAGATACATTACTATACTGAAACGAAATACGGAACCCCTTCTTTTGTTTCAATAGATACTTATTTTTCACATGGCCAGGTAAACACAATAATTTGATACAACAGAGCAAGCTGGGACATGTTTATATTTCATAGATGCACATATCAAAGTGACCATTAACATGTAGCATTACTAATATCATGTAATTGATAATTGTCATTTAATAATTGCTTCACCTTTCTTATTCTAAGCACCGAACTACATCATTTCTAACTATGATTACCTTCCGTAATGAATTTGATTGCTTTTAACACATCTAATAATATTAATTTTTTTAAATTTGTTAACTAACTGGATGACAAAAAGATATGCAAAAATGTTTTTGACCAGCTTGGGTTTAAACTCGTACTAAAAATAATGCAAAGGGACCTTCCTGGTCATAATCGTATAGTAGTTGCAATTTACAACTAAATATGTAATCAAACGCTTATCATCACTGAAGTTGTGATTTCTGCTTATATCTATGTCGTGCCTGTTGACAAACTTAAAACACTTTATTTTCAACATAATTTAAATTTACAAAGATTTTATTTGTTTTATGGCTAGAGGGAAGATTATTTATCTGTATAGGAACACATTTGTGGAGCATGATGCGAATGATGTTCTGAGTAGCGCAATAACTAACTGTTCACGAATCAGGATTCATTTCCATAAACACTGCTTACCTAGTAAATTGTGAAGAACAGCATCTTATTCGCATGTAAAACAATGGATTGACCTCATCATTCCACTAACAGGGGAGGATTGGATCCACAAATCTAGATAAACCCCACCGCCATTTTTTATTATTGAGTTGTCTTTACCAAACCAAAAAAGTGAGTTGTCATGTATATGTGTATCGAGTATCTACAATTTCTTATTCAGATTCGGCAACTGTTTACGAGTAACCGATTGAATATTGTAACTGTGTGATATTGTAACTGTGTGATATTGTAACATTGTGTTATTGTAACTGTGTGCTATTGTAACTGTGTGATATTGTAACTGTGTGCTATTGTAACT
>MJUT01061266.1:77777-88139 GCA_002080005.1 Gigantidas platifrons
TTTTGCTATGTAGTATATTAATGTTATATTTATAAAGTTAATCAAAATTTACTACATATGAAATTGCATTGATTTAGAAATTAAGTACAAGATGTTCCTTCATAAGACACCTCATACATGAAAAATGACGTGACACATATTTTGACGTCATTGAAGAAAGAATGTCAGAGGTACGGAAAGGGGCATCTAGAAATACGAAAAATGAAAATAAAAGACGCAAATATATTTAATACAGTTGAATTCTGTATTAAAAAAAAACAATGGTTAAATCCGTAATATATCTGTTAGTTAGCTATCAGACAGGGTATATAATGTGACATTCAAGGCTTATGATATATATTCCCTTCATCCTAAGCCGGGAATGTCACCTCATATATCCTGTCTGATAGCTGAATAACATATAGTATACCAACATTAAAGCAGGAACTACCTACACCGTCGGAGCACTGTCCCTGTTTGTCTTTAGTTTTCAGTGCTGTGAGTTGTGGATCATTATTTGTCTCTTTTGTCCTCTTTCTGTTGGCCATTGTAGTTTTGTCTATACTTCGAGTAACGATTTTTGATTACCTCTTGATGATACTTTCAAGCTTTCGTATACTACCTGTCATAATTGACGAAAGCAGAACAAGTTTGATATTAGAACACATTCGATTCTGTAGAATGTGACACTACTTTTTTGGGGAAAAGAAAAAAAAAACGACTCACAACCTCACTTTGTAAGAGTGGTAGTTGTCGGTCCGATGTAGGACTATTTTTCTGAGTATATCCTCATCTTCATTGTCTTTTGTGTCAATCAAAACACCCTGTCAATATGTCTATGCAGGTATCACTTTTAATCTACATTATATTTATTATTCGTAAATGTCTTCCCGTTATGAATATTATATTTAACAATTCTCGATTGACGTTAAAGAAGAATAAATCAATCAATCAATATATTTTGTGGCAATATTATATTATGTCAACTGTTGTATTTATTTCAGCCTTATTACACTCAAGTGACTGGTCTTCGCCCTGTTAGGAAACAATCAATGTAAATATGATCATATAAGAGAATTTGGTCTTACCTTCAATTGCATGTGTAATTGGTAGGAAAAGTAGGCAACTGTAGATTTAATCCAAATTGCTGAGTCAAATGTTTATAAATTCAGCCTTTAATATACACTCACATTTGTCTATCTCTTACTATCATGAAAAAACAGTAAATAATTTACGGTCAATATGTATATATATACATAGTCTAGAAACGGTATTCGCCAAACTTATCAAATATTCATGAATGATTTTTACACATAACGTTTTCTATGACTGTCGTGGTAGATATCACTATTGTCCTGTTGCTTTCCTTTATTTCTTTTTGGAGATTTTGTTTATTTCTGTAAGAACTATAACCTATTATTCTATTTAGCTTGTAGTACATAACTTATATAAACATGAACGATACAGTGATTTCCTATGAAAGAAACAACCTTAACGCCCGTAACAGTTATTATTGGTTCAATAACAAAGAATAATTTGAAATAAATTTGATTGTTTTCTCATCGATTCTACATTTTCCGTCTAAATGAATATATTTATTATAAAACTTACAAAAAATTATACTAGTAAATATGGAGCAAAGGTGCAAAAAAAAAAAATCGTTCGACGACATACAATTATTATCAACTTATTCAAGATAGCAATCTGAAAATTTACAAACATGTAAGTAAGGGTAATAACAAAATTACCGAACACCGCGCAATCTTCCGAAGGGAAAGGCAAAACTCATAAGTCAACAAACAGACAAAATCAGTCAACAACCGGAAAACTTGGAAAACCTTAATGGTCCTGACTTGGGACAGGCATTTCTAAAGAAATGGTGGGTTGAATCAGATTTTAAGGCACCAAACCTCCCGCTTTCATTACGGTTCAAAGGTTCCGGTTGCAAAGGACACATAGACAAAGGTTATATTATATAGTCAGTGTTTCGGAAAACATATGATTTATTGGATATTTATATATTATTGAAATTTACAGTTCCTAAATAATGCAATTATTAATAAAGCTATGGTTCTCCTCCCTCAGGCACAAGTGACCTTAGTCAATTTTAGCTATCATGTTTAAGGTGTGGTCTACTAGCTCCTAAGGAATTTACATTATTTGACTTTCCAATATTTTGATTATGAGCGTATCTGATGAAGGTTATTCCAGAAACGTACCTGATGAAGGTTATTCCAGAAACGTACCTGATGAAGGTTATTCCAGAAACGTACCTGATGAAGGTTATTCCAGAAACGTACCTGATGAAGGTTATTCCAGAAACGCGTCGTGCACACTAAATTAGATATCTACTTTGTTGTTAAATACATTGGTGGACTATGACGCCCTATGCTTATGCTACTCCGAAAGAATTTTAAATGATTTGGCTTTTCAGTCTTTCGACTTTGAGCGTGTCTGACCGGGGTTGTTCGAAACATGCACCATGTGCACTAAGCAAAATTAGATATCTACCAGTTTATTATATCGTGGTGACCAGAAAAAGGTGATGTATTGATTGTTGTATATCGTAAAATCTAAGTAGTATTTTAGCTATGGTCATGTTTACAAATAACACATCAAGTAGGTAAAGATGACGGGGGGATGCGACTATGCACGGATTTGTTGATTTCAACATGGCCAATGGAGTTTATGTATAGGGTCTGAATGTGTTATCTCCTAAATGGCAACCAATGCTCTCTCCTTTGCAAGCTGCTGATATATTAATTTGATTTGGCTGGAACTTACAGAAATTAGATAAAATTTGTTTGGACTTTCATTTGTCGTTCGACCGAACGTTATCATAGATAATAGAAAAATGTAAGTACATTGTATATTCCTTTTTTTTTTGTTTCGACAAAAATGTAACATAGATGATATGATTATGTGCTTTGATATTCAATCTCCATTCAACTGGAACTTATCATAAACTATATCCTACCGGAGCACACGAGTTCACCCCTGGTTTTTCGTGGGGTTCGTGTTGCTGGATCTTTAGTTTCTGTACAGTGCTTTGTAGATCCCTATTTGTCCGTTTGGGTAAAGTTTTAGGACGTTAATTTTAGATTCAATCGGAACATATAGGAGATGGTGTGGGTGTTTTGACATTAATGTGCGATCCAGTCGGAGCGTACTATATATATGCTTCAGAAAACTTCCCCCCCAACAATCATAAATGGATAACCTAGAAGCATGTGCAACATTAGGAACAGGACACAGACCGAAGATAAACAAAACAACCAAACAAAATTAAAATGGATGAGCACCGACCATCCCAGGAAACCGGGGGAAACCCATGCGAACGCGAATGGCAATCCATTCGTTATTTCTTACAAGACACCCATCATGTTACGGACGATAGTGACAAGGTGTTTAAACATTCATTTGAGATTCGACAGGAGCGTATCCTAGAAAATAGGGACAAAGTGTTACGACATTCATTTTTGATTCGGCATTCCACCACAATATAGACGAATCAAACATGGGTTGTCAGTAGTCAGATATATGTTATTTCGGTATTTAATCAAATAAGATTTACATTAGGGAGATGGTTTATTTATCCAAATGTCAGTTGCTTTTTTTGTGTATTTCCCAATGATGGAAATTCCAATCAATGTTCTATTACCATTATCGCTAAATTTTGACACAATGAAAGATAGATGAATAACGGTCAATCTGATCAATAATGAAAGGCGAGAATAGAATAGGTTCACTAGTATGAAGATATAACCCAATTAACTGTTCGGATCATTTGTATTTCTATACAAACTCTAATTGTATCTGTCAAATATTGTTTAGATATATATAAGAAATAACATTCGACAATGTGTAAAGCACAATATCATTTTGTAAGATTTACACAATGACATAGGGAAAGTACAACAGTGTCTTTGACGTGTATTTGTGTATATATTTGCTTTCAAAAGAAAATAGCTACCAAATCCAAGATTATGAACAGCAAGTTTAAACAATGATACTGAACTATTAAACCAATACCACATTTAAAAAAGAGGCCGCCGTCGTTGTGATCGTATGGTAGTTGGCTTTCCAACTAGCTGTGCAATCAATGCCTGTCACCACTAATGTGAGTTCGAACCCCGTTCAGCCGCGACATACTCGATACAACAATATGTGATAAAGTTTCTCAGTACCTTGCGACAGATCGGTTGTGTTCTCCTGGAATTCCTGTTTCCTGCACCCATAAAACTGACCGCCATAATGTAACTGAAATATTGTTGAAAGTGGCGTTAAACAGCATAATCCAACCAACCACATAGAACAGGCAAACTACTAACTCTTACATGGAAGAAATGTACAGCAAATCGCACTACATATGCCAATATAAATCCAAGTCCAGGCTTGTGACATATAACGGGTTGAGTCGCTTAGGAAGATCCCGATATCCCCTCTTGTAAATTGAATCTCAAATGGCAATACTGATATAAACAAGATGAACTGTGAGCTAAATCTCACTTATGATACCCCCGCTCTTCGGCTAACGGGAAGTAGGAATCTGATGGGTCAAAAAACGCTTCCCACGATATGGGGTACCTATATGAAGCTTGTGACCAAACATCAGATTTCTGCCATCAAGAGTTGCTGAGAAAAATGTGACGAAAAATGTGCACATATGTTCAATGTGTATAAAAACCAACAAAGTCGGCAAACAGGAAGTAGGAATCTGATGGGTCCAAAAACGCTTCCCACAATATGGGGTACCTCTATGAAGCTTGTGACCAAATATCATATTTCTGCCGTCAATAGTTGCTGAGAAAAATGTGCATATATGTTCAATGTGTATAAAAACCAACCAAGTCGGCAAATAGGAAGTAGGAATCTTGACAGGTCCAAAAACGCTTCCCACAATATGACATACCTATATAAAACTTGTGACCAAATATCAGATTCCTGTCATCAATAATTGCTGAGAAAAATGCGACGAAAAGTGTGCATATATGTTCAATATGTATAAAAATCAACAAAATCGGCAATCAGGAAGTAGGAATCTGATGGGTCCAAAAACGTTTCCCACGATATGGGGTACCTAAATGAAGCTTGTGACCAAATAGCAGATTTCTGCCATCAATAGTTGCTGAGAAAATTGTGACGAAAAATGTGCATATATGTTCAATGTGTATAAAAACCAACCAAGTCGGCAAATAGGAAGTAGGAATCTTGACAGGTCCAAAAACGCTTCCCACAATATGACATACCTATATAAAACTTGTGACCAAATATCAGATTCCTGTCATCAATAATTGCTGAGAAAAATGCGACGAAAAGTGTGCATATATGTTCAATATGTATAAAAATCAACAAAATCGGCAATCAGGAAGTAGGAATCTGATGGGTCCAAAAACGTTTCCCACGATATGGGGTACCTATATGAAGCTTGTGACCAAATAGCAGATTTCTGCCATCAATAGTTGCTGAGAAAAATGAGCATATATGTTCAATGTGTATAAAAATCAACAAAGTCGGCAAACATAAAGTAGGAATCTCATGGGTCCAAAAACGTTTCCCACGATATGGGGTACCTATATGGAGCTTGTAACCAATTATCAGATTTCTGCCATCTATAGTTGCTGAGAAAAATGTGACAAAAAATGTGCATATATGTTCAATGTGTATAAAAACCAACTAAGTCGGCAAACAGGAAGTAGGAATCTTGACAGGTCCAAAAACGCTTCCCACAATATGACATACCTATATAAACTTGTGACCAAATATCAGATTTCTGCCATCAACAGTTACTGAGAAAAATGCGACGAAAAATATCTTGGATGGACGGAAGGACGGACAGAGGTAAAACAGTATACACCTCTCCCCCTTCGGGGAGCGGGGGTATAAAAACAAATGCTGATGGTTTAAAATTCAACCAACATCAACAAATGACACAACGTACAACAAACACCCTGCCACCACCAAGGCACCATTGACAAAACATGCAAGTTGTAGATATTTGAACCATGTGAACAATTAAGAGGATTCTTCCATAGAAAATATATAATTCACAAGTTGACACATCAAACTTATTAAGATTACGTGAAAATGTATCGGTTATTTTCATTCATATCAGGAAACCTTTTTTTTAGCACTGGCATGGTTTATTAGATATATTTATTACTCAAACTTACAATTCCTAAGTAATGTACTAAGATTCTCTTACCTCAGACATAGGTGACCATAGCCGATTTTGGCTACCCTGTTTAGGCCCTATGATTGTATTGCTCACAAATCCTTTTAAATTATTTAGCTTTACAATCTGTCGATTTTATTCATACCTGATGAAAGTGTCGTTCATACTAAATTTGATATCTACGTTTCATTAAAGGGAAATAACTCCCATAAAAACGTATAATTTTAGATCCAAAGTCGGATATTTGTAAATGGTCTATTGATTCCGGTCACAATTCACGACAATTAGTTGAGCATAATATATTTCTACATACAGTTTGTAATCTCGTGTGATGAATTTGTCAAATGTATTCTCCGAAGTAACAAGATGAAGTGTGAGCTAATGCTCACTTAAGATGCCCCGCATTAAGGTTCAATATGTATAAAAACCAACTAAGTGAGCAAAAAAGAAGTAGGAATCTGACGGGTCCAAAAACGCTTCCCACAATCAGATTTCTGCCATCAATAGTTCCTGAGATAAATGCGACGAAAAATATCTTGGGAGGGACGGAATAACGGAAAGACAGACGGAAGGACGGATAGAGGTAAAACAGTATATCCCCCTCTAGTGGAGCGGGGGTATAATAATAAATGGGTTTCTTTATACTATATCTAAGACAGGCATGATACATGTTATTATTTTTATTGCTGTGGGTTCGTTGTTCCTTATGCTGACAGTAAATGAAATATAAATCAATTAAGATATACTTGTGACAATCTAAACTACTGTTTATGAACCCATCCCCGTGCCAACATTGCATGATATATTATTTCATTAATTTTCTGCTCACCTGAGCCCAAGTTTGATAGTTCTTTTTCATGTGCATTTAATGATTTATGTAATATACAATTTTTCAAATGCAGGAAAAAGGGGCACTGCAGTTTTATCCATTTAATACCGTGGTATCATTACTATCTGATTTGTTGTATCGGCTGTCTGGTTGTCAGTATTTTGGCACTGACTCGATATATCATATATATTCATTATTTACAATTACATTTTGTAAATAATGTACAGATAATTAAGACTATGGATTATCCTCTCGATTGTGACAAGAGTAGCATGACGGGTTCCACTAATGCTTATCATTCCAGATCCTCTGGGTAAACCCCACCCCCGGTACTTCATGAGTTCGTGTTGCTCATTATTTAGTTCCCTGTGTAGTAGTGTTTTGCAGGGCATGCATTAGTTGTCATTTTGTCCTGCTGACCTTCTATTTATGGCTTTTGGTCATACCTTTAGTAACTTCAAACCTTACTCTCATGTTCTTCTCTCATAAACAAAACCACATTATAATATATACATATTTACTATTTTAACAGGAGAGTTTCAAGCCAATAAAACTAGTATTACTTGTTCTTGAAGTGCCTGTGTCAAGTCAGGAAAGTAGGTGGTCATGTACATGTGTATTTCCCCCCCCCCCCACCTTTTTTTCGAATGGAAGTAGGAAATGTTCTGTTAGGTATTTTCTGTTTTTCATTTTTATTCAAACAATAATCATTCCATCAAAGTTAAAATGTTATTTTGTTTTTTGTTTTTTTTTGTACAAATTCTAGTCTGATGTACACATTATAGTTCATAGAAATCATGTTTATTTACAAAACAACATGTGACGCTTATATTAAATGTTCACCGAGGATCGTATTTATGTGATGTCAGCTTTGACACGGAGAGTGTAGTTGTATTCGTTTGTAAATGCAAATTAAGTGAGATGTTGATTATCGATTTTCTGTCTTTGAGAAATTAAATTGGAAATATTGAGAACGAAAAGCTGTTTAACTTTATCTAGACCTTCATATGCCTGTCAAACCATGGAAAGTAAATAACAGCTATCTCAATTAGGAAGTAAGAGGTTCATTTCTCTAGTTCTCTCTTAATCTTTGACATAACATTGCTTTTTTCTACAGGAAACACATTTGCAAGTTTTCAAGGATGATCAAATGTCGTTTATATCGATAATGTGATTCGATGTGACAAATTCAATTTAATGTTAAATAAATTTTCATATGTTGAAACAATTAAACACGAGAATTAATCTAAATGTATAGCAAACAAGGAACACACATACCGAAACAAGTAGCAGGGTATACATATCTGCTGCTTTTCCACTGAGCACGTTGCATGAAGAGTTAAAACAAAGACTCTAACATTGTTAGTGGGGTTCGTTTGTAAAAAAGAGTTAAAACAAAGACTCTAACATTGTTAGTGGGGTTCGTTTGTAAAAAAGAGTTAAAAGAAAGACTCTAACATTGTTAGTGGGGTTCGTTTGTAAAAAAGAGTTAAAAGAAAGACTCTAACATTGTTAGTGGGGTTCGTTTGTAAAAAAGAGTTAAAACAAAGACTCTAACATTGTTAGTGGGGTTCGTTTGTAAAAAAGAGTTAAAGCAAATACTCTAATTAATTCAATTATTTTCAACAGATTAACAAAGTAAATTATCATGTATAAATTACCATGGTCAAATAGATCATTAGTTAACCCTTCCAGAGCACCTGGGATCCTCCTCAGTTACTAGTGGGTTAGTATTATTGATATAAACTTTCTGTGTAGTGTTTTGTATATCTTTGTTCGTCCTTTTGGTCATTGTATAATGCCTGTCCTTCTTCGCTTTACGGACTCTGATCACCCCCGGTTTTCAGTGGGGTTGGTGTTGCTCCATATTTGTTGTTTTGTGTAGTGGTTTGTAGTCTTTTTCCTTTGTATTGTCTGTCATTCTTTGATTTATGTCTACTGATTACACCTGTAGAATCTTCAAACTGTTCTTAATTATATTTTACATATATTCATGCAAGACTGTATAGGGAAATTACAAAGTATGAATCGCAGTATGAAATATAATCTCCAGTTTTCCTTATAATTATACAGAAATGAAAATAATATATAACAACGTTTCTCTAAACTGTTACGTCACAGTAAACAAGACAGCCAACATACTTTATATACATATTGTCTATACATAGTAATAATTATAAACCATAAGTACAGAGTATTCCCAGGACGGTAACAACTAACTGTCCCATGATTTGTAAGCCTGATGTATATAATCCATTGTCATTCATTATTCACTATACGTTTGATTAAAAGTGTATAAAGTAAACGAAAATGTCGGATAATGATCAAAGACCATCAGATAGATAAAGATCAGCTATATTATAAAAGTTAGAATAAGTACACTATTAGTCCATTATAAACTCATCTATGTATGTAACATAATTCTAGATGATTGCTTTCTTTACTATCCGCTTTATGTTTATGTTAAAGGGGCATTATCTGCCAAATCGTAATTTTTTGTTACCAATAAAAGCTATCTAATATGATTGATGCCTTAATAAAACGTGTTTCTGTAACTTATAAATGTTATGAAATGTACGCGCATCGGGGGAAAAACGTGCAACTGCTCGTGTTTAGAGATCGATCAAGAAATGCACGTCATCTTATTAATTATCGACTTTGTTTACGGAGTTTGCCGAATCGTAATTAAATCAGAACAACAATGCACTTATTTCTTATTTTTTGTGAATCTGCTTTTAGTCGGTGTTAATTACGGACAAAGAACCATGCAAGTTGGCAGTTAATAAGCGACAAAATACAAATTATTCGTTTTTACCTGTCACTAGTAAGGTCAATTGCATACGGTAAAAGCGAGGTCAAATTATTTGCTTGTAAGCAAATAAGTAATCGATGGTAATTTTCGTTCTCAAAAGGCGGAAAGTGGTTCGATAAGCTGTTTAAATGTGAAATATTTACCTTAATTTCATCATTTTAAAGCTATTTACCAATTTCCAAAACATAATTTTTTTGGTCAAAATCGTATCTAATGCCCCTTTAAATTTAGCCTATCCTTGACCTGTTTCATAGGCAAGTTCAACATGATATCATTAGAACTTTGAAGAATAATGGGTCCACTTGGTGTGCTGTGTGTGTATCACGTGATGGACAGTGATTGTGTAAACGAGGATCAACTGTTCTGGCGTTCTGGCACAGTTCTAGCTGATGTGGAGCAATATGTGGTGCAACTGATATTGGAGGGTAAACAAGAACTGTTAGCCGACATAATGTCTTAATGTCACAGTAACAAAGGTTAGGGTGACGATGTTTAATGCCACTCAACTCTGTAGTAAATGTTGGGGTTATGGTGTTTAACGCCACTCAATTCAGTAGCAAGTCTTTG
>MJUT01061276.1:11905-31340 GCA_002080005.1 Gigantidas platifrons
AGATTGATCAACATGAATAATTCTTTCATCGTTCATGTTTGTTGAAGAATCAAGCAAATTATACCATCATCTGTCCAGTAACTCTTATTTGCTAGGTCAGACTATTCTTTTTAAATTCTATTCATCAATTGGTTTTCAAGAAGCTTAGGTAAAAGTTAACGGACATACGAAGACCTCCAAGTAATGGCCATATCTTCAATGCCAACATTAGGTGCAGGAAAACTAAAACTCTTTCTGCTAGTAAAAAGAATAATGAGTATTTTTTAAAGATAGTATTAAATCGTTAGAAAACCCCGGTGGTCGTAATATTTGTAGTGTTACCTTTAATTACAAGAAAGCAGTCTGATTCAAAATCATTCTAAATAAATTAAATTGTAACTCTTCGACTTTCAGACTATCTGCGGCAGACCTTCAGAATATTGGAACGACATCCAATTTATGATGCAACTTATCCGAATTTCAAATTAAAATGGTCAGCGATAGAAACTATACATAACAAAAGGTCAAATGAAGTTAAAAATTCAGCGCTGTACAACGCAGAAGGTCAAATTTTATTTTTCAGCTCTGGCATGGAAATATATATCAGCAACCGGAGCTTTTGTCCAATAGTAACCGTAACGTAGATTTAAAAAAAAATGTACCAATTTATAAGAAATTCTCAATACCAGCAAACATTTTATATCAACAAACGTTGTTTTTTTTTATCGTAAAATCAATAGAAAAAACGATTACCAGAGTTTGAATTGACGGAAATGGAAAAAGTCACACGATACATTACATCGTATACAATTTTTTTGTTCAAACTTCGGACCTTTTTTTCATTGTATAAAATTAGGATGCCCAGTTATGCTTCTGAAAAACTTGTCAATGGCCTTACGGGAATAGTTACTTCAGTTTTAAAGGAAAGTGTAACAATCAGTTTTACAGACATAAATTCTGTAGTTACACAAATACCACTAAAAAAAGGAAACATTCACGGTTTATAGTTCTGTTGACATTAAAAAAATAGCATCAAGACAACAATTTCCGTTGTGCCTTGCCTTCAGCATCACAATCCACAAAGCACAAGGACTAATTTTGGACCGAGTTGAAGTAGATGCCAGCTGCATTTTTGCCCCGGGCAACTTGGGGTAGCCATAGGCATAGCAAAAGAAAAGAAAGGTTTACGTGTAATTGGTTTTAATATGTCATCCATTCTGAAACATCACCAAAGTCTATACAAATACTATGACGACAATGCAGACATAATGTTTGATGATAACACTGGTAATTTTTCATGCTGTAAACAACATTTTACTGCTTTGAATAATCACAATGCAGAATTTTAACCATTACCAGAAGATGAATTGTCTGACTTCAGTGATGCGGAAATAGATGAAATTGAGTTTTTGTTATCAAATGAACATGATGAAGTTGATGAAATTGAAATAGTTCCAGTTGAAGACAAATTTATTGAAATTATAGTTCTTTTCTCAGGAGAAAAAAAATCACCTTTAGAACAATCTGTGTGTGCATATTACCAAGACTTACTTAAAAACCAAAGAAATGATATTGAAAAACTTGATAATAAGTTGTACTGTGTGATAAATGACATTTTCAAAAAGGTATGTGGTGATGTTACTAAAAAATCAACAGAACCTAAAACTTGGACCAAATACTATACAGAACTTTATAAGTTTTCATCTTCACCGGAATATGTTTCATTAGTTACATTCATTTCACACAGGTCTGGATTTTGAAACGTGCAGTACAATTTTTGATAAAGTTACATCTGTTATTTTACAGAAACATACATATCATTTAGTCTGTTCACATGATACCAGTTACAATAAAAATACAAATGTAATGTCAGAATGTGGAAAAAGTAAATTAAGATATATTTTTGGACTCTGTATTGCAAAAAAATAGATATCATCATACGAAACATGCTAAAGCAAATATACACAAAAAGAAAAATAGAGAATATGTTTCAAAGTCATTTATGAAGGTTAAAATGTTAGACACTCTAACGGAAAGCTATGCTGACTTGATCTGCAATTCTAAACACAAAGAAACACTAATTGAGACGCAACGGAAGCAAAACCTGTCTCAAGGATTAACCAATATCAATGATTCCACCTTTGAATTCATGATTAAAGTTGATGAAAAGAGACTCTAAATTCAAAATGAAAAAATATTTAATTTATATAGTACCGACTTTTTGAGCCAATGTCATACTGTCCTGTTTGAGGACTTTTTAACATTTGGAGACGATATGTTTCAAACTTTCGATTATTCTGATAATTACTTACATGTTGTTAATGAAACGTCTGAAATGTGTCTGCACGAACTTTATGAAGATATTATCAAGAGATGTTATAGAATCAGTTTAGAAAAGACATTCTTACTAAACTTTGTAAAACTAAACCTGAACGCCTCAGAAAAAGAGTTGATGTAAATGGAGCTACATGTATTTCATCAGTTTTAACTTGAGGAATATTTATAATGATAAATCAGAGGACAAGCAAAGTATTAAAATCATGTATATTTGACCAGGGCAAGGTATTTTTCAATGGTTTTATAAAACATGACTTACTGAAACTGTGTAAAGCATATGTTACAGAAGACTAGGAGTTCTAAGAAATGCAAAGAAAGATGACTGAATTATGCCATTTGTTTTCTAGGCTGGTTTGTTGTTCAGTTTACGGAAGATGGTGTTTATTCTGATCCTCTTCAGCAGAGTAAACTGGAAAATGAGGAATGAGAAGATGATCATGATGTGACATTTAAAATAGGTGATTCCTGCAAAGCCCCGTGGCGAGATGGAGGCCTTTATGACGGAAAAGTTGTTTTTGAAACAATAAAAGTGCATCTTATCAAATGTCTTGTACAAGTTATCTTTACAAGTTTGGTTAAATTATGTTCAGCAATCCAAGAGGAGATTCATAATAATTAATCACAGTATAGCTCCAATGTTCAAGTCTATGTTTTGGATTTGGAAACTCCAAAAACCATAAAGAAAAAAAAAGTGAATGCACATATGCCCGTCCTGTAGATAGTTATCGTCAAATATCGCTTTATTTCTATAATATTGGTGATATTCTGTATTGAAGAAGTTGCAAATTATTTAAGTCTGAAAATTGTTCCGAAGGTTACAATTAGTAACCCGAAGAGGTCTCGCGTAACTATAGGCGTCATTGACAAAGATGATGCAGATTATTACATTACTAGTTCAAGCGAAAACAAGCCCAGGTCAGAGAAAAAGCAAAAGAAATCAAATTATTCTTTTGAATTTACAAAGTTTTATATTGAAAGACAAGAGGAGAGAGATGGAGTTGAAGCAGAAAGGAGAGAGCTAATAGAAAATGAAAAAATATCATTGATGAAAGACTTAGTTAATGCCATCAAGAAATAATTGCTAGTTAATGATATAAAAGTCCAATGTAAAAGGGTTTGCTTTTAGATACTGTTTTTCACAGGAGTGAAAAAGAGATTATAATTGTCATCTATATTGCAAAAGCGATTTTATGGGTCATATGGATTGTGTAAATTTGGGTCATTTCTTTGCATCCATCATCTGTCAAAATTCACAAAAATATATTTGGTCTTCTCTAAACCTCTTGCACATTTTGAACCAAACTTGGAACTGCTGATCCCCAAAGACCCACTTAACTTAGTTTATCATGGGATACAACAGAGAATATACCTCTAGATTTTCTTTTTTGAAACAGTATGTTCAATCAGAAGTAAATGTTGGTGGTACAATCCTTGTGTTGGTGCGTTTGAAATTAATTTTGGATTTTGAAAACCAAACTTAGATTAATGTAAGACCTTTTTTTAAAGATATTTCTTTTTAAAACTTCTTGACCAAAATCACTGTAAATTCTTCATCTCTGTGTCATCTGAAAATACTTACCCCATTTGAGCTGAATTTTCACTCAGAACTGTATATACTGATGAAAGAAGGATCTAATACAAAGACTGTAATTTTAAAACTTTTGGTCAGTTGCTCATTTATCTCATTTACAATTTTGAGAATGTATTTGAATTGAATTGTCCTTGCTGTTATTGTCATGTTCTTTGTGTTACCCTTAAAAAGTTAATTCCGATTTAAGCATAATTGTTCTTGTTAAAAATCTGAGTTACAGATGTTCTTAACAAGTTAGCGTGAATATTTAAATGACATTAACTAAAAGACATTTGTGTTAATGAATGTTAAATATAGTATACCGTAAGGTAGAATTTGGTGATTGAAGTTGCCTGTTGCACCAAACAATGGGGGTCGCCATTTTTCAACACTCTACAATGTGAGAAGACAAGGGACATAATCCATTCTCGGATTATACCTAAAATTAAAGCTCTTCCGAAAGAGCTGTGACGTATTAGTGCCGGTATCGTATATTATATCAGCATTGATCAGTTGCAATTTTATCATTAAAAATTATGTAAATCGTAAAATAACGTCGTATATTTATCTTTTGATATTTACAAAATCATTATGACTTCATGTTAAGCATTTTATTGCACTAACGAATTTAAAAGGGAATATGTGAGAATTTTTTTTTTTGTAATTACTCATCGACCAGTGACCTCGAAAAACACGGGAAAGTACGACAGCATTGGGAACAAAAAAGGAAAAAAAGCATGTGTACGCATAAAATGAGTTAAAACTGACAGTTTATTTAAACTATACGGCCAATCACGTAAAACATGAAATTCTCTAAGATGAAACTATATGTAGAGCCTCCTCCCTCCCGATACAAATAAACTCATCGTTTTATGAAAATGTAACATTGGATAGGAATATTAAGAAAAGAAATTAGAACGATATACGATTATAAACATTGTATTGCAGTTGATCTTATATTAAAACATAACCAAACGGGCACGATGTTGGGAAGAGTCAGATACATGTTATTTATTCAACTAACGTGATACGGTCCTGTGACGTCACATGAATAGGTGTCTTGGCCGCTTACACTACGACAGGAAATTCCAAATATTCACATTTTTATTTGGGTATATTAATGTTAATACAGGTGCTTTTAAAAAAAAAAAAAGTTATTTATGAATAAAAAGTGATAATGAATTGAATTAAAACAACTTTTCAACTGACTGGAGTATTCCTTTAATAGTTTAATAATTAGATGTTTTATGCGTTATTATTTGCCATTTCCTTCGAATTATATAGGTATTTTTTTGTCAAAAAGTCTTTTGTTACTTTTGTGTCCCTCATGTTATTGACGAGTCCTTCATGTTACCAACTATATTTTGAGAAATTATAAAAAAAAATCCAACAATTACCTCAATATAAGTTAGTCCTTAAGGACTATCAATTTGCTTAATTCAAATCATGTAGTATATAGTGAATATTGATATTCGAAGGGAAACCATTCAGAATTGTGAAATAGGATATAGCATCGTTTTATTTTTTTAAATTTTTCATAAAACTTAAATTTTTGCTACCAAAGCTAGTAATGTTTTCTTCTTTTTAAAGTTCTGCAGTGTTTTATAAAAAAATAAAAAAATGCCTGATTGTTTTTCAAGTTTTTGATAAGGTAACAGTAAGGACAGCTGAAAGGCACTTGGTGACCTATATGTATATATATTTCAAATATTGATTGATTTGGTTTTTGTTTGCCTATTGCTTGTTCAATGCACAAAAAATGATAGAAGTTATCAATAAAGTTGTTCAGAAAATTGAATTACTATTTTGGAAACCCAAAATTTCCTGAGTAGATATAACGACATTTTTTTTTAAAATGACCGATATGGGAAGAGTTGAATTTTTTTCTGGGGAGTTTTAATCAATGGGTGATTAACTTCTCTCTTCCAGTCATACAATAAGAAGTTTAAATGTCCAACAATAGGATTCACCTGTAAACAATGGCAATTGTATTCCTTCAATAGATAAGTTCGAATTGCAGTTTTTTAAACTCCTAACACAATACCAATTGAAACAGTGGGTCTGCTATAATTGGAATGAGTTTCTTGGTTCGTCTTCTTTATCACATAAATACATTTATTTTTTACATACCAGGTACTGTCAAATTGAAGTTTATACATGTATTATTGTTCAGACAAAGTTTAAATTTAACCCATTTTTCTGTCAAGAAAATGAAAAGGTATCTAGTTTATTATTCACCATTTAATTTCATTTTTCAGTTCGTTTAAACAAGAATGCCAGGCAAGATTCTTTCTAACAGTCAACAAAGAGAAGACTAAGCTGGTTGTTAAAACCTTGAAAACAGATCATAATCATGAAGTTAGTAAGTAAATTTCATAAATGTACATTGGCCAATGGCCTCAACATATATAAGTATACACACAACCTGAACTGTCCATTTAAATCCATAATACATTGGTTTAACATTTAAATAAAGTATACTTACCGGTATGCAAGTCAATCTTTTTCTTTCCACATGGGTGCATGAAAAATCGACAATAATATAGTAATAGTGTGACTGTGTCCACAAATAAAAATAGAAATAAACGGATTAAATCCTAAGGTTTTAGTGAAAAAGGGTAACAACAAAATTACCGAACACCGAGCAATCTTATAAAGGGAAAGTCAAAACTCATAAATCAATAAACAGACAAAATCAGTCAAGAACCGGAAAACTGGGAAAACCGCAATGGCCCTGACTAGGTACAGGCATTTCTAAAGAAATGGTGGATTGAATCAGATTTTACGGCGCCAAACCTCTCGCTTTCATTACGGTTCAAAGGTTCCGGTTGTCACTATAAGATAAGAAAACTTTATTTGAATTCGGTTTTTGTATAACAATAAACACAAGCTCTCAGGAGCTTTTTACCGAATATAAAGAAATTATAATAGCATTTATAACAATACTGGAACAAAATAGTAGTCAACACAGTAATAAATTCAGTTAGGAGGGTATCTAATATATCTCGTGAACAATCTCCATAAAAATCATTATATTATATTTAAGGTCTGTACCATCTTTTCAAGAACATGTAATTGTAGAGGTTTGTAAAAGAAACTACCTATTTTTAAATCCAAACAAAATCTGAAGATGGACAGTTTGGTCCACTAATATCTAAAATGTTTTTGTTATTTATATTTGTTCACCTTATGTTCAAAAATAGTACACAAGAATGTATTTCTTGTTGTAAAAATGACCAGATATTTCAGGTTTAAATTGGGAATTTTGTCAGGAAAACCACATTTTTTCAGCATAAAATTGGTACTATGCAGCCAGTGTTTTGAATAGAACATAGAGCCCGGGTGGCTCAACGAGTTAGGTAGTTGGATTACATAACAACTCATTCAAGCCTATCACAAAAACGGCGTGGGTTCACTCCCGGCTTTGTAAATTACAAAAAAGGATGCACTCGACTCGCAGCCGCAAGTGATAATGTTTAGCAGTTGCTTGTTCACGGCTTCTTCCACCACTAAAACTGGTCGCCATGATATAGCTGAAATTTTGTTGAAAGTGGCGTTAAAACACCAAAAAATAAATAACAATTTAACAAAAAATGAATAGAACATGGAATTATGTGTTCATTTTTTATTTCTAATCTTGCAAATGCTTTTAAAGTTGATACTTGTGGTTAAACTGAAATAGAATTAAAAAATATACACGTAAAATGGAGGAAAATGGCGATTTTCAATGAATAAAAATCGTATTTATAGGCCAAAAATCGGAAATTTCAGACAATTAAGTCAGTTTTCCAAAATCTTTACTACATGGATTAATTTTTTGAATGCAAAACTTCCATTATTGTTTCTGTTTCCTTCCCAACAAAAAACATTTGACACAATGCCGAAATATTTCAGTTTGTATCCTACAACAAGGAATATAATAGATTGTACTGAAGTTTTTGTAGAAATCCCATCATCAATGCTTGCACAATAATCTCAAACATGGTCGAACTATAAACATCATAATACCTATAAAGGATAGTTGATAATAAGGGTAATAACAAAATTACCGAATATCGAGCAATCTTATAAAGGGAAAGTCAAAACTCATAAATCAATAAACAGACAAAATCAGTCAACAACTGAAAAACTAAAGTCCCACTGTGAGTGTTACTTTTGTATCAGATTTATGGGGTGGAAGAACTTCTGAAAAGGAAATAACGAAACAAAGCGGACTGCTTGATATGTTCGAAAAGGGGGACAACATAATGGCAGATAAGAGGCTTCGAGATCGCCGACATTCTTCCGGATGGGGTAACTTTGAATATACCTCTGTTCAAAGGAAGTGATAGGCAACTTTCTGCTCAGGCTGTTGAGGACACAATAAACATTGCATCTGTACGAATACATGTGGAGCGTGCAATAGGACGGTTAAAGAACTATCATATTTTGGACGGTGTGCTGCCACTTAGGTTAAGCCATGTGGAAAATCAGATATTTAGAGTAGTATCCTATTTAACTTGCTTTCTACCACCACTTGTTCTAACCAGCTCTAATGATTGTGATTACAGTTCTTCCGACAATTCTGATTAATCAAATAACGTATATGTTGTATAAATTTACTATATATATATATATTTACAGATCTATAAAGTAGTATGTTAGCATTGAACCAAATATGGTTAAAATTGTACAATGATGATGCAAAACCCAGAAAATATTGATTGATTGTTGTCTTAACGTTCTGTGGCAAATATTTCATGCATTTGAGGACGAGAAAACATTGAAACAGCACTGCATTGTATAAGGATATATGAATGATATTGCATGTAGTTGTACCTACAAAAATAATTTGGAACATTTCAAGGTATTCAACAAGGGGAACACTTCAAAATTATATATGTTCGAATATACAGAAACAAGGCAAAAAGAAAGAATTTGAATTTGTTGGTGTTTAACGCCACTTTCAGCAATATTTCAACTATATCATGGCGACCAGTATGTGGTGGAGGAAGCCGGAGATAACCACCGACCCTTGGCAAGCAACTGGTAATCTTTATCACTTGCGGCTGCTAGTCGAGTGCATCCTTTTTTGTAATTTACAGAGCTGGGCGCGAACCCACGCCGTATTGGTGAATGGCTTGTATGAGCTGTTAGATCCAACGACTAAACTCATTGAGCCACCCCCCCCCCCACCCAAAAAAAGAAAAAAATCAAAGTAATTGCCAAAATTGCGAAGTCCAAAGGCGGGTGTGACATCAGGCATAACGAAAACACAACAAACAATACGTTAATAAAACGTAAAACAAAACATGAACAACACGGAACCCATAAAAACCAAGGGTGAGATCAGGTGGACCGTTGGAGTAAGCATCTACTGTCTCTCATAAGATAATCATTTAAAAAAAAAAAATTTACAATATGTATTTGATATTTTCCACAGTTCTGGACATAACAGTGTTAGTTTACGCTCCACTCTCCTTGGTAATAGTTCTGGAACGACTGCCCATTTGTAAAACAGATCGAGCTTTAGTAAGTATTCATTTAACCACCTTTGTTCTTTAAAATGTATACGTTCAACAAAAATCTCCTTTCCGGACCAAACCATACAAGTCCACCCATTTTAAATTTGGAACATACATTTGACCTTGTACTTGATAGTAGTAGTTATTGTTTCTTTTCAAATGAACAGTACCATTTTCTGATTTTAAGTAAAAAGCATTGTCACTGCAATCATTGCTGATATCCAGGTTGGTCTTACTAAATGGGCATTTAACCTCCAGATCCCCTTTTTGTATCTCAGCTGACGGATCAAATACAAGACCATCTAAACGTGCACCTAGACCAGGCCTGTCTGTACTTAGAACGATTCCCACAGAGTCCACTTTAACATCAGAACCTGAAGCAATCATGAACTTCTTTTCAGCTTCAACTGCAGACTGTTCGTTTTCTATTCAATATGAAAGTGCCACTGAATGAGGTTCATTATAAAACATTGCTTCTGAAACACTTTATACTTTTTCCAAAGTTTGTGGCTGTGGTCTTAAATGTATACAGATTTTTCCATAAAGCATTTTCTGATTGGCCTCTTGTAAGTTGTTCCACCATTTGTGATACTTTCATTTTCGATTACTGAATTGACATAGTTGTCAATAAACACTTGATTTATCTCTACACAATCTTTGCTATCATTGTTCCTTTGTATGAATTCAATTGGGCATGATGGAGGGTTGTCAATATGGTCGTGCCACTACCTGTTACTGCTCGCTTTGTACATGTTGTGGCATTAACAGAGGTATTAAATGCAACATGTTCACTATCAATATCATAAAAAAATGTGTTTCTTCATCACAAGTAGCTGGGTCATGGTATGAAAATAAAGCAGAATTTGGTGTATGTTCTTGTAAATTGTCATACAATTTGTATAAAGCGTATGTGTTTAAAGTTGTATCTTGCGGTGCTCGAGGATCATATGTGATGACTGTTGGCTTAGCAGGGTTATGCTTCCCAAACTGGACTTTTTTCACTTTAATATCTCCTAGAGGTTTAGGCTTAACCGTGATTTTTCGTGGTACTATCCATCCATTAAGATTAGATGTGCAGTAAACCTTTTCTCGTGGAAGCCTGTTATTGCAAATAAGACGCATCCTATATGGTTACACTTGCCAGCTCCATTTATACCAAGACTGAAAAAGTAATGACATGAAATTCACATACCTTAAGGACGAAGGTTTGTTTGACATAATCAGTGTACAATGTGAATTGGACTTGACTTTTATTGGCTGATCATTCGATTTTAAATGTGAATTTCTTTCTGTTGTCTTGTTTGAGTTTTTTCCCCTGTTGTATTCAAATAGGGATGTTCGCCGTGATGTCACAGGCTTGAGAATTTACCTGTGTGGTTGGCAGGAAATCAAAAATTGTGCTTGTCTTTCAATGAAGGCTCAACTTTAAATTGTCATTATTATTTTGCTATTTACGATAATTTAATAATTCTTTCAGAAATGAAAATTATATAGCAATAATTAATTCACATCGAAGGTTTGATAAAAATATTCAGAATAAAAAGATTGGAAATTCAATCTTGTTTTATTTAGTTTTGAAGCGTAAAAATGCATTATTTCATATTAGAATTATGAATTTATCATATCAAAATAAAAAAATGTAAACTTACAGAACAAAAATTGGTTTGGAAATAAAAAAGTTATAAAAGTTTAAAAATTGGTTACTTTCCTGTCAATTACGATATTGTTTACTGCCAACCAATTATTTGTTTAATGACATGCAAATTAGTGAATATGACATCACTAATGAGATTGGCGAACATTCCTATAGACACGAACGCCATTTGTGTACAAAGAAAAATGTTTTTGTCATTGTTATTATGTAATTAAAGTACCTTAGTGTAAATGCTGCATAAAAGTTATGACAAATTATTTCAACGTATAATATAAAGTTCATAATAAAACTGCAAATCTCCTGATATACATCGATTTTTTTTTCTCAACAACCGTGTATTATTATAACGGTTACTATTCACTACAATATACAACGGTATGTTTACAACGTAAACAAGACGACAATGTTATTTTCAGTCAATCGTGAATCACAGGTTAAAATACTTCGGTGACATTTTCATAGTTGCAACACTGATTATGAGTGTAATTTATTGTTCTGCAATATGCTAGAAGTAATTAAGATTCACTGTATTTAATTAATACCACGTACATCATGCATCCATCGCTTATAATTTGAACAGAAAGGAATAAGGTAGTGTGTAAATAAAGGTTAAAACGCCATTTTAAAAAATGTTTTTGCCAATGTTGGTATGTAATATAAGTACCATAATATACGCAGAAGTGAATGGGCGTTTCAAATATTTTGCTAAGAATTTCGGACACAATGGGTTGGGTGTAATTTTTACGGAGATTTTCTCTCGCATTCCCTTTAAGGTGCCTTGTGGACAAAATGTGCGTTGCCTATGGAAAACAGGCAGTACACTGCTACCTCCTCGCCTGTGCCAAAGACGATATTATGATGTTGGACATCAGACAGTTTTATTTGCAAATGGGATCAGGGGCGGATCCAGAAGGTCCCTTGCCGAGGGACACAACCTCTCGCAAACCCCAAAAACAAAACCTCGACAGAATGCAGTTTTAAATTTTTCAACGGGTTTTTATTGCCGGGTGGGTGATTTCTGGTGAATATGTACTACTAGCTTCTTTCAAGATACTTTAATACATTTAATACACACAAAATAGGTATTACGATTGATGTAGTACTAGATTCGGAACGAAAAAAGTCAGACTGTTCTAGATTCGGGCGGAAAAGTCAGTCATACAAGATGTTTGGAAGGGCTATCCTTCTCGGATGAAGTCGGGCAAACTGTGCTACGATTTTTTGAACATCAATGTACATGGTTCTGTGAATAAACATTATTAAGGCCAGACCAGTAAGTCTCTCTTGGCCCATGGTCGAACGGAGGTAACTCTTTAAAAGTCGAAGTACACTAGTACTTCTCTCACACTCACAGCTAGTGACAGGAAATGTAGCGCAAATTTTCAAAATGTTTGCAATATTAAATTTTATAATAATATAACTCCTAATTGCCTTTTTTGATCGTTTAATGTGTTAAAGTGGTATTGTTTTAACACTCAATTATGATTAAGCATGTGTCATTATTTACTCAATGTTTATATTACAATTTTAAAAGTTTTCATTTCATGAATTGAACAAATAGCCAGAGGCACTTATGTCGTATTACAACAGATTATTTTGTTAAATGACAGTTTTATGATTTTAATTAATTGGCATATTGTTGTTTTTAAACATGTCGATGTTTTTATATTAATATATTATATGTACTTATTCGTACATACCTTTGCCTTTTACTGTTTGTAAAGAAACTCCTAATGTCCATTTTTGTTGTTTAGTTCATATAAGGTATTAAAATTTTGTAAATATATTCACGTTTATTTTCGGTGCCCCCTGTGTCCCCGCTAAATCCGCCCCTGGGGATATGAAACGATGGTAAGTTTCAAAATTCCCATCCAAATGCATAAAAATTGGAGTAAGCATGATTGGCGGCTCTGATGTATTCTTTTTAATTACATTTTTGTTTTTGAAACAAACAACTGTTATGTAACAAGAACTTACATTGAAACTTCTATTCAGACCAATGATGCACCTATTCACAATTGAATTTTTCATAAGTTTGAGTTGTTCATCTGGGTAATAGATAACCGATGTTTGATGCGCCGTGGTATTAGATTGGTCAACCAATCTTCCAACTTCCACACATTTTTCTCCAACCAGACTGTCCATAATTTCTGTGTGCAGTTGTAAATTTGAAGCCATTTTCATCACAATATTTACATTTACTTGGATCCATCTGGCTGACATAATTAACCAAATGTTGATAATAGTTCGTATTGTTTTGGTTGTATTTATCTAGTTATTCTCTTTTTTTTCTGAGGAACACTTTTTGCAAGTGAATTTATATTTTATTACAATAAGAGAAATAGATAACAAATGGCTTGGCATGTCACTAATACAATTTCCCCCGTTTTTCTCTGATCAAGTGGGTACTGTAATTGATTGGGGGGATACTCCCCCTCCCCTTTTCTTCAGCAACAAAAATACCTGACCCTTTTTTCAGCATGTAAAGTTTCCATGATCCGCGAGATCCCTCCGCTTCTCTTCTGTAGCCATAAACAAAACGAATAATATTTTTCTTCCCAAAATAAAAACTGACAGACTTTTCATGTACAATAATTCACCATTCCTACATGTTTTAAATGTAAACTGACAAATTGTGAAGTATTCCACCTTTTTAAAAATTGCATTTTGTAGAACTCACCTCGTGCCGCCATGTTGTCACCAGTAGCAACAACCAGGCTTTTCAAAATGTTTATAATATAATGAAATAAACCATACAAAGGCACAGACATTATTTCCAGAAGCACACAACACTTTTCAAGATATCTTTAAAAATAAAAAACTTGAAGAGTAATGATGAAGGCCTCCTTGTTCTTTGAATCCACAGCCATTTTAAATACTTCTTCACAGACCTAAAACGCTGATCCTCTGTCACAAAGTTGACTAGCTTTGGACCACCATTTTTCTTCTTTTACTTGGACCCTCGACCTCGTCACATTGGTAGCTTCAGTAACAGAAAGAGGAGGATGACCTCTATTCCGTCTGCTGACAGTTGACTGAATGATCTGACTAAGGAACCAGTATTCTGCTTGGATTACTTATAAAAAAAACTTATGTTACAATCAAGGAATCTTTCTGCCAGTGACACCGAAATTCCCATGCAGGCGCTACTTCCTCCAGGACCAGCTGCAGAGCAGTTGAACTGTGATAAATTCAGCACATAAAAAATGAACTTGCCATCTGTTTCAGTCTGAGTGGACCTTGGTACCTTTACATATTTCTTAATAAGGTTCACTTCACTCTCAGGACGTCAAACGTCGGAATCTGTATTAGCAATGTACTGCAACTGCACTTGACATGCGAGATTCTCCATACTGACGAGCCTTCCAAAACCAATTATAGACAAATCACCTTCTAGTATAACGATATCAGTAGCTTTCCCCTTATCCTCTTCTGTAACATTAGCAAACAAAAAAATCTGATGTTTCATATTTCAATTCATGTTGTTGACTTCAATTTTTGATTAAATCGACTGCTTCATTGTCTTCTACAAACTCGTGGGATCCACGAGACTGGTCTAGTTCACTGTTTATTTCACTAACATTTGCTTCTTCCTTCTCGCTGTCAATTTCCATCATATCTTCATTTTCTGACTGCTCATCTCTGGAACTCTGTTGGTCTGTATATCAGTTTCAGAGGTGGAGGAAACCGGATTAACCATAGAGAACCACCGACCATGGGCAAGTAATTGATACACTTTATTTAATTTAATAGAGGCAGAAAAAGACAGAGACATAATAGTATGCAAATTATTTATTCACAATAATAATGAAAATCATAAACGTATATCATGGCGACCAGTTTTAGTGTTGGAGGAAGCCAGAGTACCCGGAGAGAACGACAGACCATAATAATAATAAAATTATAATACAACGTTCTATTTCTCTCGAGACATAACAGCATACAAGTTATTTATTTACAATAATAATACAAAGCATAAACATCTACCATGGCGACCAGTTTTAGAGTTGGAGGAAGGCGGAGTACCCGGAGAGAACCACAGACCAAAATAATAATAAAATTATAAAACAACGTTCTATTTCTCTCGAGACATAACAGCATACAAGTTATTTACTTACAATAATAATACAAAAATCATAAACGTATAATCATGGCGACCAGTTTTAGTGTTGGAGGAAGCCGGAGTACCCGGAGAGAACCACAGACCATAATAATAATAAAATTATAAAACAACGTTCTATTTCTCTCGAGACATAACAGCATACAAGTTATTTATTTACAATAATAATACAAATCATAAACATCTACCATGGCGACCAGTTTTAGTGTTGGAGGAAGCCGGAGTACCCGGAGAGAACCACATACTATAATAATAAGGTTATAAAATAACGCTCTATTACTCAAGACATAAAAGTTTACAGGTTATATATTCACAATAATAATAAAAATCATGTATGTACAGTAACAATAAAATTATAAATCAACGGTCTATTACTCCTGACCAAAAAGTATTCAAGTTCTAATAATAAAAATCATAAACGTAATGTATGTACAATAAAAAATAAAATAGGCCACCGTTCTACTTGTCCACTCTGCTCCTGGCCACCGCCAGTTCTACAAAATTACTCTCCCTCTCCCTCGCCGACACAGGACCTCGGCTCCCGCCCGCTCCATCAGTCATAGCTTCCTGTAATAAAAAAGAGACTTTGAGTAATGCTGCACCTTGATAAATTTACACCACTGGTATCGAAGATTAAAGCTTTCAGAATTTAATAAAACATATTTTAGCTACCCTTAAACTTCTTTTGGACGGTGTCTAACACCGCATGACGAACCTCTGTCTGGCGCAACCGGTCGTAGTAGGTAAAAAAGAGACTTTGAGTAATGCTGCACCTTGATAAATTTACACCACTGGTATCGAAGATTAAAGCTTTCAGAATTTAATAAAAACATTTGAGCTTACCCTGAACTTCCTCTGGACGGTGTATAAGACCGCATGGCGCCCCTCTGTCTGTCGCGACCGGTCGTAGTACCGGTCGGCCGTCTCTAAGGTGTGCGCCATGTGGCGAGCCAACAGTCCCTGTTCCTCCCGACTGGCACCGACGTCCCTGATGGTCGTAACGGCCAACTTCCGGTTGCGGCTGGCCGTCATCTTCGTCACCGGCAACTGCTCCTGCTCCAGAAACCGGGCCCACTCTGAATGAATCAGCTTGCTCATCGCCTGAAATAGATGATAGCACAGATATAATATCGCAGATACTAATCATTGATATGTCTTGGACTAAATGTAAATTTTATATTATGTGTATCTAGTGTACTTTTTTTTATATGGTCCAGTCTCATTTTACTCTGGGATCCCTAGCGATACAGCATCCCCGGTCACATCTACCTCTAACAGGTGGACGGGGTGGTCAGGCCTAGTTTAGCAGTATCCTACCATGAACAAGAATAATCTCAGTTTTGCCAAAGTCATATGTGTAACATTTTCACACTTATGTGTAACATTTTCACAATTATGGGGTCCTGTCTCATCTTACTCCAGACGAAATGCCCTTCATGCTCGAAATGTGTGATACATGTAAATGACGTGTGTGTGATATCACGCACGGTTGCGCTAAGCGGTATGAAAGAGATATGTCTTAGCATGGTATATTCTTAAGGAGTATGTGTAACAATTTCACACCTATGTGTAACATTTTCACACTTATGTGCAACATTTTTCACAGTCAATACTTCAAGATCTCTCCAACTAAAACTATAAGTAACATTAAAATACTTACAGAAGGGGTGATGAAGTTGCCAGTATTGGTGGCGAACAGATATGGCACGTTGGTTGTATTAGCAACATGTTCTGCGTATGTCTGCAGATCATGTAAGAGGGGATCGGGCAGACCTTCCCCGACCTCGCCTCTTTATGCTCGAAAACCTGTAATGAAAATGCAAACTCGATAAAACATGTCAAAGATTTTTTTTGTATTTTTGTGTCAAAAGGCATTAGAGTTTTTTTGTTTGTTTGTTTTAAATTATAATATCCCATACAAGCATATCACCAATACGGCGTGGGTTCAAGCCCGGCTTTGTAAACTGCCGCAAGTGATAAAGTTTACCAGTTTTTACTTGTCTATGGTCGGTGGTTCTCTCCGGCTTCCTCCACTACAAAAACTGGTCGCCACGTTATAGCTGAAATATTATTGAAAGTGGCGTTAAATACAAAAAAATCAAATCAATTATACTAACATCTATCTCCACATCACCTCCGTCGACCGACTCCATCTTTCTGACATCATCTCTCCTCAGGTGGGTGACATCACCTGCCCGCTTGGCGTTTGTCAGGAGGATTTGCAGCGCCAGAGAGTTTCTCACGTCCGTGCGCTCTGCACGAGTCAACTCTGCCCGCTGCAGCTTCTCCCAACAAAGCCCTCACTCCCTCTAAGCGGGTGCTCTCTAAGTAAGCCGCCACATGTGCTGGCTCCAGGTCGAGCTTGTCGTCGCCGCGGGCTCGACCTTGTACTACAGGACATCTGTTCGCAAGCTCTTGCCGAGATTCTTCATTTTCTCCTCCACTGTCTTGAGCTGCCCACTGACTAAATCAAGATGGCGCAGCCAAGGGCGGCTACCGGCTAAAAATTGGAGGAAACCTGCAAGGGAGTGCATGTACACTCGCAGGGTGGATGGTGTTACTCTGAAAAAGAATGTTAAAAAAATACGTAATACATATTTTTTTTAATATTCTTTTTCAGAGTATTACGTGTAACAATTTCACGCTTATCCGCGACTGCATTGTCGTTTTGCACCAACATATAGTGTGTGGGACATAGTATTACTTACTTTGGGGCCCGGGTGGCCCAATGAGTTAGGTCGCTGGATCTAACAACTCATACAAGCCTATATCAATAAGGCGTGGGATCAAGCCCGCCTTTGTAAATTGTAAAAAAGGTGCGCTTTACTCGCAGCCGCATGTGATAAAGTTTACCAGTTGCTTGCCCATTGTCGATGGTTCTCTCCGGGTACTTCGGTTTCCAGCACCACAAAAACTGGTCGCCACGATATAACTGAAATATTGTTGAAAGTAGTGTTAAAACACCAACAAACAATCAATCAATCTTACTTACTTTCCGGCTGTCAGATGTCCGTCTACGGACCCACCTTTCATCCCCACCTTCTCTAAGGCCAGCACAGCATCTTTGGATAGGCCGTTGGTCATCCAAAACTGGACACCTACCATGTGCGACTGCACGGTGCTATCGTGCCTGCCCTGGCCACTAGACCTGTCGGTCAGAGTTTTGCTGAAATAAAAAAGAAGATAATGCCAATATAATGGGAACAGCGATTAAGCGATATGCAAGAGATATGCCTTAGAATGGTATATTCTTAAGGAGTATGTGTAACAATTTCACACGTATGTGTAACATTTTCACACTTAGTGTAACATGATTGTGAAAGGTCTTGGTCAAACATGTTTTGCTCCGTGACGAAACGCTCTTTGTGCTCGAAATATGTGATACCTGTAAATAACGTGTGTGTGATATCAGGCACGGTTGAGCTAAGCGATATGCAAGAGATATGGCTTAGCATGGTATATCCTAAAGGCTTATGTGTAGCAATTTCACACTTATGTATAAAATTTTCACAATTGTGGGGTCCTGTCTCATTTTACTCCGTGACGAAACGCTCTTCATGCTCGAAATATGTGATACCTGTAAATAACGTGTGTGTGATATCAGGCACGGTTGCGCTAAGCAATATGCAAGAGATATGCCTTTGCATGGTATATCCTAAAGGCTTATGTGTAACATTTTCACACTTATGTGTAACATTTCACATTTATGTGTAACATTTTCACAATTATGGGGTCCTGTCTCATTTTACTCCGTGACGCAAAGCCCTTCATGCTCGAAATGGGTGATACATGTAAATAACGTGTGTGATATCAGGCACGGTTGAGCTAAGCGATATGCAAGAGATATGCCTTTGCATGGTATATCCTAAAGGCTTATGTGTAACATTTTCACACTTATGTGTAACATTTCATATTTATGTGTAACATTTTCACAATCACTAATGCAAGATCTCTCCAACTAAAACTATTCATTCAATCACCACGAAATTGTGTGAGAGGGTAGTCTGAGTGATGTCATACGGCTCCACTAAATGCCAGAGCTCTACATTCCAGGAATCCAAATCTATGTCTATAAGTATCATATATGATGCTTATGTAGTGTTATAGAATTCTTATGCATATTATGGATTAAGTTAATTTATCGAAGTAAGCGTTAGAGAGCCAGGGTTCCCGACAGTTGTTGGGGGCATCAACAGAAAGGTTTTCGCTTATTTTGGCAGACAGATACCGGATATGTCAACAGTTACAAAACTTTACCTTTCGGCAATTGT
>MJUT01061276.1:31808-59563 GCA_002080005.1 Gigantidas platifrons
TCACTAATGCAAGATCTCTCCAACTAAAACTATTCATTCAATCACCACGAAATTGTGTGAGAGGGTAGTCTGAGTGATGTCATACGGTTCCACTAAATGCCAGAGCTCTACATTCCAGGAATCCAAATCTATGTCTATAAGTATCATATATGATGGTTATGTAGTGTTATAGAATTCTTATGCATATTATGGATTAAGTTAATTTATCGAAGTAAGCGTTAGAGAGCCAGGGTTCCCGGCAGTTGTTGGGGGCATCAACAGAAAGGTTTTCACTTATTTTGGCAGACAGATACCGGATATGTCAACAGTTACAAAACTTTACCTTTCGGCAATTGTGAAAATTGTTACACATAACCTTCAACTATTCCTGTCTCATTTTACTCCGGGATCCCTAGCGATAGAGCATCCCCGGTCCCATCTACCTCCAACAGGTGGTTGGGGGAGGTTAGGCCTAGTTTAGCAGTATCCTACCATAAACAAGAATCAAGTTTTTGCCAAAGTCATATGTGTAACATTTTCAGAGCTTATGTGTAACATGTTGTGAACTGTTTTGGCAGATGATGTTTTACTTCGTGACAGAAAGCCTATCATCCTCGATATACGTGGTACGGGTAGAGAATGCATGCGTGATATCACGCACCATTAAACAGAGTGTTAGGTAGAGATATCTCCTGGAATGACGTATTGTGAGTGATTATGTGTAACAATTTCACACTTATGTGGAACATGATTGTGAAAGGTTTTCGTCAAACCTGTTTTACTGCGTGACGAAAATCCCTTCATGCTGGAAATGCGATTGAAATGAAAAGTTATAATGAAACTCACCCGTAATCTACGAGGGCCCTTTGGAGGTCTGTTTTCTTTCCGCCTCCCACGAACATCGTGGCCTCTCTCGGCGCCTTCTCAAATTCCTCGGTACCCTTCACCATCTTGTGGACTGATTTCAGGTGGACATCCATCCTGATGGTTACGGCGCAACATAGGGAGCACTGTTGGCACTTGTAGGTCCGCTGTCCCTCCTTTCCCTTCCGCCCTTTCTTCCCTTGAGGGATCTGGGTGGCATAAACGCATATGCCTCCCCAGATTCACCACATCTACCTTGCAATCCCCAACATTGCACCGGTGCCTGGGTCGTTTCTGAAAATAAATACATATAATGGAACAAAAATTCAATGATAACTAGGGGCCCAGGTAGCTCAATGGGTTAGTTCTCTGGATCTAGCAACTCATACAAGCTTATCATCAATACTGCGTGCGTTCGCGCCCGGCTTTGTAAATTACAAACATGGTGCACTCGACTCGCAGCCGCCAGCGATAAAGTTTATCAGTTGTTTGCCCATTGTCGGTGGTTCTCTCAGGGTAGTCCGGCTTCCTCCACCACTAAAACTGGTTGCCATTATATAGCTGAAATATTGTTGAAAGTGACGATAATCACCAAAAATCAATCAATCAATGATATCATGAAACTGCGATTTAATTCGACCAAACTAGTTATTGTTTTTGCATACTTACAGTGTATCCCTTATACTTCTTCGTTGCCGAGCGTCTAATCTTCCTGCCTCTTCCCTCATCTTCCCCTTCCTCGCCTTTATCATCTTCGTCCTTCTCATCGCCATCATTTTCCATTGGCACATACTCGTCTCCTGAGTCTAAAGACAAACCGAAAAGGCCTTAGAAATTAAACAAGTAATTTTGACTTTTATGTGTAGCGTTTCACAGTGACAATAAGTTGATACCGTAAAATATGATTCAACCCACCATTTCTTTGGAAATGCCTGTACCAAGTCAGGATCATTGCGGTCTCGCCAGTTTACCGGTTGTTGACTGATTTTGTCTGTTTTTATATACTTATGAGTTTTGACTGTCCCTTTGGAAGATTGTTCGGAGTTCGGTAATTTTGTTTTTACCCTTAATTAATTGATATACATACCATGCTGCTCTGATGAGGAGATGCTCCCTATGATGTCACTGTCGACTTGTATGTCTTCCTCCCTCACTCGCACCGGAATTCCATCCAGCCAAGTGGTGACCTTTTCTCCTGCAGTGATGGAGTGATGATGTCTGGCCAGCATCTCTCTCTGGGCCTGGAAAGTCCTCGACATGAACGTCAATAGCGGTCTCACTGTAAAGAAGACAACGTTGAAATAATTGAATGGCGCCGTAAAATCTGATTCAACCCATCATTTCTTTGGAAATACCTGTACCAAGTCATGTGTAACATTTTCACACTTAAGTGGAGCATGCTTGTGAAAGGTTTTGGTCCAACCTGTTAACGTCTTATGTGTAACATTTTTCACAGTCACTTCTTCAAGATCTCTCCAGCTAAAACTATAAGTAACATTGGAAATGCCTGTACCAAGTCAGGATCATTACGGTTTCCCCAGTTTGCCGGTTGTTGACTGATTTTGTCTGTTTGTGTACTTATGAATTTTGCTTTTCCCTTTGGAAGATTGTTCGGAGTTCGGTAATTTTGTTATTACGCTAATCATGGTAATTCCACTTACCTACTGGCGGCACCGTCTCCTGGTCTTCTTCTTCTACAGCTTCTCCCATCTCCTCCTCGTCCTCCATCACTTCTATAGCTTCGATCTTCTCTTCCTCCACCTCTTCCCCTGCTGTCTCCATCCACTCTTCCTCCTCCTCTTCCCCGGCAACCTCCATCCACCCTTCTCCAACTGCCTGCTCTATGTCCTCCCTGTGGAAGTGGACGAGGTGCTTGCACAAAGGAAGCGCCTCGCCATTCCGCCGCTGTGCCCTGGTCTGCAGAGCTCGGACTCTCCGTCCACAGGCCACGTTAGCTCTCCATCTGGAGGGGCCTCTGGTGTGGGCCAGCCCGGTCCGGCTTCTTCCGTTCTGCCTCTGCAAGCTTTCCCTCCTGAGAGCCCGCAACCTCTGCTTCTCCAGATCTACCTTCAGATCTGGAGACACTCTTAGGAGGTCCAGCCAGTCTCCCCCATTCCTGACGAGGTGCTTCCTCTGGGACAACCGCGGGAGTGGGATCGGATCCCGTACCAGACACCGGTCTCCAACCATCAAAAGCATCTGAAAAAAGGTAAAAAGTGTTGTGTAGCATTTTCACATAACAACCTCCACTTTCGGCCTCGATAAAACTTATTTTTTGATCACCAAAGTGATTTGCCGTGCCACGAACTTTCCAACGAGTCCTCGTTTGTATAAATCGGACGATAAATGAAGAAATAACAACTCTTCTTCTGCTAGACTTAAATCATGTGTAACAGTTTCACATATCAACTTCAACCACAACCTTTGGCCTCGGACAAAACATATTTTTGTCATGGTCGTGATATTTCTGATGACCAGAGCTTTCCAACGAGCCCAAGTTTGTATAAATCGGACGATAAATGATGAAATAACAACACTACTTCTACTAGAATATAGTTATGTGTAACAATTTTCATATATCAACTTCAACCACAATCTTTGGCCTCGGACAAAACATATTTTTGTCATGGTCGTGATATTTCTGATGACCAGAGCTTTCCAACGAGCCCAAGTTTGTATAAATCGGACGATAAATGATGAAATAACAACACTACTTCTACTAGAATATAGTTATGTGTAACAATTTTCACATATCAACTTCAACCACAACCTTTGGCCTCGGACAAAACATATTTTTGTCATTGTCGTGATATTGCTGATGACCAGAGGTTTCCAACGAGCCCAAGTTTGTATAAATCGGACGATAAATGATGAAATAACAACACTACTTCTACTAGAATATAGTTATGTGTAACAATTTTCACACATCAACTTCAACCACAACCTTTGGCCTCGGACAAAATATATTTTTGTCATTGTCGTGATATTGCTGATGACCAGAGCTTTCCAACTAGCCCAAGTTTGTATAAATCGGACGATAAATGATGAAATAACAACACTACTTCTACTAGAATATTGTTATGACCCAAAAAATTATTTCATATCCTAAAGATTATTTTTGAGACAAAAATCATAAAGTTTACTCACCTGCGGGCGCCCGACTAGTCTTTGAATTGTCTTTGCTGCCATATTTAACTTATTGAGACTGAAAATAAGACTTTTAAAACTGTCCTCTCTAACAATTATGTTGCTGCTCTGCTGTGATTTTGCCTTGAAAATAGCCGCCTTATATACGAAATTAATGGTCACGTGACCAACAAATGATGAATCGGCAAAAAAAATGCTGTATCTTTTTTTATTTCTCAAGCTATCGTAACAATAGAGGGCTCATCTTTTAGCTGAATGAATAAGCTTTCCGGTCATTACATTCTTTTATATCATATGAATTCGAGGACACAGGCCGAGAGCGGATATTGCGAAAAAAATTGGAATATCACCTGAAAATGTCATTATGAATAATTTGTAAGCGTGAAAATTACTTGCTCATTGTTATGAATAATGTTTATGCGTAACAATTTCACACCTATGTGGAGCATGATTGTGAAAGGTCTCTGTTCAACCTGTTGACATCTTATGTGTAACATTTTCACAATTATGGTGTCCTGTCTCATTTTACTCCGTGACGAAAAGCCCTTCATGCTCGAAATGGTTGATACATGTAAATAACGTGTGTGTGATGTCAGGCGCGGTTGCGCTAAGCGATATGCAAGAGATATGCCTTTGCATGGTATATCCTAAAGGCTTATGTGTAACATTTTCACACTTAAGTGTAACATTTCACATTTATGTGTAACACTTTCACAATTATGGGGTCCTGTCTCATTTTACTCCGTGACGTAAAGCCCTTCATGCTCGACATGGGTGATACATGTAAATAACGTGTGTGTGATATCAGGCACGGTTGAGCTAAGCGATATGCAAGAGATATGCCTTTGCATGGTATATCCTAAAGGCTTATGTGTAACATTTTCACACTTATGTGTAACACTTCACATTTATGTGTAACATTTTCACAATCACTAATGCAAGATCTCTCCAACTAAAACTATTCATTCAATCACCACGAAATTTTGTGAGACGGTAGTCTGAGTGATGCCCTACGGCTCCATTAAATACCAGGACTCTACATTCTAGGTATCCAAATCTATGTCTATAAGTATCATATATGATGCCTATGTAGTGTTATAGAATTCTTATGCATATTATGGATTAAGTGAATTTATCAAAGTAAGCGTTAGAGAGCCAGGGTTCCCGGCAGTTGTTGGGGGCATCAACACAAGGGTTTTCGCTTATTTTGGCTGACAGATACCGGATAGGTCAACAGTTACACAACTTTACTTTTGAGGCAATTGTGAAAATTGTTACACATAGCCTTCATTGTGGGGTCCTGTCTCATTTTACTCCGTGACGAAAAGCCCTTCATGGTCGAAATGGGTTATACATGTAAATAACATGTGTGTGATATCAGGCACAGTTGAGCTAAGCGATATGCAAGAGATATGCCTTTGCATGGTATATCCTAAAGGCTTATGTGTAACATTTTCACACTTATGTGTAACACTTCACATTTATGTGTAACATTTTCACAATCACTAATGCAAGATCTCTCCAACTAAAACTATTCATTCAATCACCACGAAATTTTGTGAGACGGTAGTCTGAGTGATGCCCTACGGCTCCACTAAATACCAGGACTCTACATTCTAGGTATCCAAATCTATGTCTACAAGTATCATATATGATGCCTATGTAGTGTTACAGAATTCTTATGCATATTATGGATTAAGTTAATCGATCAAAGTAAGCGTTAGAGATCCAGGGTTCCCGGCAGTTGTTGGGGGCATCAACAGAAGGGTTTTCGCTTATTTTGGCTGACAGATACCGGATAGGTCAACAGTTACACAACTTTACTTTTGAGGCAATTGTGAAAATTGTTACACATAGCCTTCATTGTGAAACTATCATATTTATATATCTAATGAATTTACATAGTTTTTGCAGGATTAGTTTCCGTTTACTAGTCATTAAATATTTGAATTTTATTATATTGGGACGTTCAATTAGATGTTTTGGAAGTAGTGAAGTACGCTTTTCGCTTAAATTAGTACATTCAAATATGTAATGATATTCGTCTCCAATTTGATTCTTTTGACAAAGTTCGCAATAGCGATTTTCCCTAGGAATATTACTCCATCTTTCCTTTTCTATGGGCAATTTATGATTTGTAGTTCTAAATTTACATAAAAGAAGGGAATTATGTTCATCTAAAATATTAAAATATTCTTCAAATTTAAAATCAGTTTTGAAAATTCTATAATTAAATGCTTTAGGGGATTATGGACTGACGAATTCCAATCCTGTAAAAACTGGCGGGGACGATTTGACTTGCATTAATTTGATATGTGATATGTTGGACTCACTGGAAATATATTTCGTCGAGCCTTTTAACTACAACTGATGTTTAATTAATGTGGATATGGTATTGTATCACACAATGTTTGCTAAAAAGAAGTCAGTTTTGAATTAGCGAGGCGATCAGTATTCATTGACATTCATACATTGACAAGTACAAAGATATAATTTTAATTAGATTTTAGAAAAAAACAGTCCATATTTTATTAACCATGAATGAAAGAATTGCCTAAAAAAACCCAGCTATTATACAATCAAAAGTACGTTATTCCAAAAAACCAGCATAGTTACAAATAAAAATAGATCAGTTACAAGAACACGGTTTTACAAGATCCACACATTATTATTGTCAGTCGCATATATCAGTGGTTCTGACATTTGAGTGACACTGAATATGCGGTTTACTTTAGTGTTGAGGAATACATCCTTAAACTCTTGACGTTGCTTCTCTAATGTAGTTTTAATGGTCTGTAATTCCTCATTTTGTTGTGGGATTTTCTGCACGAGTATCAGTTTTTCATCTTAAAAGGTCTTTCTTTCTCCTCCAAATTCATTTTCTTTGGTTGTGATAATTGCAGTATAACGATATTCAACACTACGGATTGTCTCTTTATAACCAAGTCTTTCTTTGTCCAATACTGACTCTAATTCATGTTGCTTTTGTTTAATTTACTCCTGTTCATCTTCTTTCATAAATTGTAATTATCTAGCGTATTGTTCTGATTATATTTCCCTCAGATATTTTTTAATTCATTTTCTTTTGTTGACAACCCTGCTCTAAAGTGAAATTTCAATTCTTCTAACTGCTGATTATATTCTCTTTTTGTTTGGACTTTGTCTTGTTCTGCGATCAGTAATTTGGTTTTGTAGACATGAACAGGCTATATAAATTTTATCTTTTTATTAACTGAATAATAGACAAGAAATTAGAATGGTGGTTGTAAGCCATTACTATCAGCATCAAAATCATAACAAAAATATCAGACGAGAGTTCTGATAAAAAAAAAAGGGGAACCCCCAATGCCTTCATTTTCTAATTGTTTTAATCAACTTTGCCACATTTTATTTCAAACTACTTTGCTAATTAAAAACCCAAAGTAAATCCTAATAGCTGGTGGAACAGTCCTGGCCCTGGTAGCCCAATATCTAGCAGACTGCTCTCGGTTGAGTCACGAAATCCAAATCATGCATATCTTGGTTGCACGTACGCACACGATTTTCCTTCTTTCGATAGGCTGGGTCCCCTTTGAAATCGTTCTGCAGTACCGCTGCCCTTCGAGCGTCAATATGTGGACCGAATCTTGCTTCATGACTAATCAGCTCGTCCAAGGTATGGCATCTATATGTACATAGTGAATAGAAGTGCGGGAAATTGTCAGCGCTCCAGTGTTTGTAGTGGTGAGACTTCATCCTCGACAGCTCCCATATAACCATCTTGGGTAGGCATTTCATGCATTGGTTTGCAAGACCTATTTTCGCGTTTTTAACTTGCATTTGTTGGGACATCCTTCAATTCTGTAAATAAATAAGCAATAGTAAGCCCCTTGGTCAATAATTCGGCAGTCTGTGTAAATTTTTATTTTCGACTTTAGTGCATAAATTTCTAACTCCATATTTGCTTAGGATTATGTCACAACCTTCATTAATTTCGATTCACACGTCGCATGAAGTGGTACAAGCGTGTTTACCTTTATTTTTGAATGGTTTTAAACACCTGTCGCAAAAGTAGCCGTAATTGAAAAATCCATTGATACTTGCGATACCGTCGAAATGTCCTTTGCCGTCTTCGGTGTCCGTGAGATACGGGTAAATATTACATCGACCCGGGACGCTGGCTACCCGACAAAATTTGTGCCCCAATCGAGCCGATAAAACAAATATTGACACCCAGCAGGTCCTCCAACTGTTGGATGTTCGTGATGGTCAGTGGTCTGTCCTTGGGTACGTTGACTGCTTCACATAATGTCCTTGCCATATTTTTCCTGTACTTATTATTGGTTACCCGTTTCATGTGTACCATGTAGCTCTTTGATCTCACTCTGTGTTTCACCATTTTCATTGTAGCGTTCATGTCGGGTTTGTCGTTTTCTGTAATTTGTTTAAATTCTTCGAGCGTGACGATCTTGCAAAATTTGACAAAACATCGCCCTATAGCCGTGTTAGCGTGTGAAACAAGTTATTGATCGATTTTTATTTATGTGTATATGACAGGTTGTGTAAAGTGCCACGTGTACTTTTCAACGTTTGTGTTTGCGAACGAAAGCTGATTTTTTTTGTGTAGAGTTCTAAGTTTAATTTTCTATTGGTTTGTTGGTATGGTGCGGCGAAAATCAACCATACCAGAAAGGTGGCAATCTGTTGGCATGCATAACGGTGGTTTTAGCCATAGAAGGGTGGCAGACCACTTCAGGGTTAACCATTCCATCATTGTACGACTGATGCAGCGTTTTCGTCAAACGGGGAATGTTACTGACCGTCCACGTGCAGGTAGACCTCGTAAAACGACGCGGAGAGAGGACCGGCTCATATCCAGACGAGCGCGGCAACGACCGTTCAGTACAGCTGGTGCTCTTCGTGGTAATTTAGCGTTTGGAGGCCACATTAGCACACGCACTGTAATCAGACGCCTCCATCATCAGGGAATGCGACCGCGACGACCCATTAAACGTCCACAGTTGACATTACGTCATCGCCATGCTCGATTTGACTGGTCACATGATCATTTCGGGTAGACTATTCGCACATGGAGACGGGTCCACTGGTCTGATGAGAGTCGTTTTTTGTTACGCCCTACCGATGGTCGTGCAAGGGTTTGGCGCCAACGAAACACTTCATTTCAGGACAACCACATTTTGGGCACAACTGCTTTTGGGGGTGGGGGTGTAACTGTCTGGGGTTGTTTTTCCTTTGACTGTAAGTTGGACTTGTACGTTCTTGATGGTAATCTGACAGGCCAAAAATACCGTGACATATGTGCTCGCTCCACGAGTAGTCCCCCATTTCGACAATCATGCGTTGGCTGACAGGCCAATGTTCATGGACGACAACGCTAGGCTACATAGAGCCCGTATTGTACGACATTTTTTACAGCAAGAGGCTGTTCAGACAATTACATGGCCAGCGATGTCGCCAGACATGAACCCTATAGAGCATGTATGGGACTTTATTGGCCGAAAACTTGACCAACGCAATCCAAAATGTCAAAATATTGACGAATTAAGAACTGCTATCTTACAGGTGTGGCATCAGTTCCCCCAAGAACGGCTTAGGCGTCTGGTGCGAAGCATGACGAGGCGTGTTACATAACTTCACAATAAACGCGGTGGATATACTCGTTTCTTTTTATTTTTATGCCTTACGCATACGCACAATAGATGCATTTAAAAGTTCTTAAAATCTGAAGACCCTGCATTTTAATGCAATGTTAAAAACTTCCATCAAAGACAAACTGGTTTTACGCTTTTCCAGCGCCAGTTTTGAACCCATTTTTGCCACGTCATAGTCACGTCTTTCAAGATGATAAATACTTCGTAGATTGGTAATTTTAGAGCCCTTGATGTAGTCTTTTAAGAAGTGTAAGAAAAATGGTGATATCTATTTTATTGTTTTAACAGTATTGATGTAAACAAATATATCGATAAAAATATAGGGTGGTGCTTAACTTTTGTCGGAGTGTAACGATTTATCATTTTTTGATTATACTACTTTTGAAATCATGTAACTATATTATTCAAATGTACAGATTTAAGTAAAGGTTTATACGTATTTCTCCCATTATGACGTCATTTTAACCCCGCTGAACCAGTGGTGGAAAAATCTGTAATCCTCTAGAGGATTAAAATGGTCTGTGCCTTTCCCCGCATTTGATTCGTTTGACGGCTTTTGAAATAAAGTTCGTGTTAAATAATGGGAGAAACAAATTCTCCTTCAGTTGCCCATGTGGGTTACGATATTTCTCCACTCGCGAGAGTTAAATTAAAAATTTGAACCACTTGCCTCACGGCTCGTGTATACAAATTTTAATTTAACTCTCCTGAGTGGAGAAATATCGTAACCCACGGGCAACTGATAAACCAGTTGATTATTTTCTTTTCATAATATGTCTTAATCAACATGTGGGATACATTTTTGAGTGAGATTTCTCACCATTTATATTTTCATTCAAATTAGGTCATCTTTATTGACTGGTATAAATTTCATATATAGGTTATATACATATGAAATATCTGAAAGTCATTGGAGAAACAGATTCTCCTTATGTATGTTCATGAGTTATGATATTTCCCCACTCTCGATAGTAAAATTTTAAGATTGACACATGCTCGCCGAGAATCTATATATATATGCATGAAGTATTATTGCTAGTTTTTTTTCGAAAATTTACCAAATAAGCACAGACTGTAAATATTTGTTCTGCAACATCCTTCATGGAAAATTTGACCTCAGCATCTAAGATGTGGAATGTTTTTATTCTCTGGATTGCTCTTTCAACATGTATTCTCACTTTGGAAATGTTCTCAGACCTAATAGTCTCTGAACTTGTCAGTTGTGTTCTCTCTGTCCCCTTAAATGACGGCATGTGAAGCTTGACACACATGTCGTTTAATATTCCACGTATTAAAAACCCTCGTTTAATATTCCACGTATTAAAAACCCTCTATCAGCCATAACTGAACCCTTACTGCTCTCTAAATTTTGAAGTAGATCCTCTGAATCAGAGGTGATAAAATTATCTGATGCACGACCACCATACATTCTGCTCACATATGCTATTCCCATCTGTGTGGACTGACCCCAACCATAAACTTGAATGTAATATGATGTTTATAATTTGAATATACCTGTTTCCTTGCATCTAATTTGGATGGATTTTGGACAAAAATCTCTGTACAATCTAAAATTACACGGACATCTTCAACATCTCTCATGGTTTTTGATTGATTTTCTGTCACAACAGATCTAGACGGTAGCTCACAAAGCTCTTTCAGATCAACTAACATTAGATTTACCCACGAATTAAAAATAGAGGAAACCAATCCAACAGAAATCGAAAATCTAACTGCCAAATCTTCCACCAATAAACCTACTTTCAAACGAACCATTGTGAGAAATAATTCTTCAATTAATGATAACTTTCGTTCTGGGCCTCTTTTCTTCTCACTGAATATTTGTGGCATACCTACGGATGATTTTCATCCAAACGTTGGCTTGTTTGGGATCCTTAGGAAATCGGTAATATGACCGCTTCCATCCGTTAAATTTGTCATTCCTCTCTGATTTGAACATCCTGGGACACAGCAGAAGTCTCCGTAAGCTTTTATGGTCCTCTCAGACATCCTTGGTTCTGGATTTTAGTCGGAGCAATCCATCGATTCCATAAAGCGTTGATCATTCAAACTGGAACTCCGCCAGACCCAGAGGGAATTGCATTGTGGGTAACCATGAAAAACTCTATTATTATGTTTATATGATGACCATGTGTGAACACGTGCCACGACATTTAAAGGACGGTCAAAACATTTCAAAGGAAATTAGATAAGAAAATTAAATTTATAGAAATTGTCATGTGTTTTAATGAAAATTAATTAACACTTATTAAGACATAAAAAGTAATGTCATGGAAAGACCAAGGTCAAAACAAACTCTTTCAGATGTGAATTTTGCAACTCAACACTTACAAGACATGACATTTTGTAGGACCATGCGAAAGGAAAACATGAAAATGGTACAGATGCAACAAATGTATCAATTTTGCATGGTGATCAAGCCTGTCGGAACACCTCATGAGTAAAAAACATCAAGAAAACCATCGATCTCTGTTGGAACAATTTTGGGAACCCTGGAATACTCTATATTGATTGGACATTTCATTACCACAAAATAATAACTCTTGAATATGGTTGTTGCTTAGAATTGTGTTTTGTTTTGTTTTTCGTGGTTTTATTTATTGTTTTAAGTGTTACAAGAATAAATAAAGCACAAGTTTGAGAAATCTATTCATGATATATTTGTATAATTGTCAAGTCATTTGTTTCTTTACACACTTATCAAAATGCCAAAATGTACACGTATACATCACAATATCATGAATTTTATTTACAGGTGAATAAATATTTTCCTATGTATTTTATCATTTATTTGTCACATAAATTCAACCCCCTCCTCACATGAGAAATAATTTTCGACTCATCACGGCGATGAAATTGTCTGACATCCACGTGCTGGTGCATTAGGCAGTGGCACTCCTGAACTATTCCTTTTCTGCTTCCTTCGGCATCGAGATACGCAGTCAAAAGCATGATCCCTGAAAAGGAGGGTTTAGATGTTCCTATGTTTTGAGTTTACCTGAAATGAAACACATTAAACAGTTCCAGCCATAGGTAGTGGTGGACAGGATCCGGCATTTTTTCTACAACTTTTTATCCTTTTCTATGCATTTCTAACAAATTTCAGTCATTCCTACTACCAAACATCGAGTTCTATACAAGTAGGTTTACTGATACATATATAGCGAGCTATCAGTAATCCCATATGCATTTTGATGTAGGAATGACTGAAATTCGTCAGAAATCCATGAAATTAACCGCTTGCATGTAAAACTGTGTTATATCTCTATATATGCAAGGAATTATTTGTTGTACGGCTTTTCGAGAGATCTCTATTGTACACAAACAATTTTGTTTGTTTTCGTGTATTTGAAGGCATTTGTATCTGCAAAGAGTAAGCTTGTACAAAGTTTCCACTCCCCCTTCAAATTAGAGTCAAATCTTCATCTTCCCATCCAGTTTTAGGAAGGAGCGGATGCCCGCTGTCTAACTCTACGGCCATATTTCTACAGACATCTCTGACGTTTGGAGATGGCGAAATCTGGGAAATTCCGAAATGTTCCTTTTTTTATTCTAAAATCCGCAGTGGAGTCCAATAATGAATAGTCACGAACAATGTATAGAACTAAAGGTAAAATATTCAAGTTCATTCAGGTTTAAGTGTAATGTCTCAATGGATTGGCAACTGAAATATCACTATCATATCGCTGTACACAAAGGCGAACCATTACAATGAGTCTAATGTTTTTGCAACATTTCAGAAAATGGTAAATGACAACCAGGATGATTGGGATCAGTTTATATATTCAACTTTATTTAGTATGAGTGAAAATCCAAATGACAACAACGTTCTCACCATTTTACCTCATGTTTCACAGAGAAGCTAAATTTCCAACACAGATTACTATGAACGAGCTGCAGGCGGTTCAACAATCCTCATCCGAGATAGCATTTTACATATTTATGTTGATCTCGACACAGATTTGCAAGCAGTTGCTGTACGTATCACTTTTAAAACAATAACATTGTGTTTGGTTTACATACGACCAATTTAAGCACTAAGTTTACTCGACTCAAAAATTTAGCTGATCAATTACTTGCCCCATTCATTATGATGGGCGACTTTAATGGACATAGCCCCTTGTGGGGTAGCAAAACACAAAGGCAAAAAACTTGAAGACTTTCCCAGGAAGGATTGTGTATCTTTAACGACTGTACTGATACATATTTACATCCTGGAAATTGGTCTTATTCAGCTATTGATCTTACTGTTACTGATCCATCTCTTCTTCTAGATTTCTCATGGAAAGTCCATGATGTTCTCTGTGGAAGTGATCATTTCCCCATTATTCTAGAAAGCTTAAATTCTACTGTAGGTGCAAGACTTATAAGGTATAAATTTGACAAAGCTGACTGGCCTTTGTACGAACAAATGTGTAGGGAAAACTTGAAACGGAAATGATCCGAAATGCCACCGATCCAATTTTGAATTTAACAAAACAGTAATATCAATAGCTGTTGAGATCAAACCAAAGACCTCGACAAATCCAAAACACCCAGGTAAACCAGGGTTTAATGATGATTTCAAAGATGCCATCAAAAATCGCAAAAAGGCCAAACGACGGTTCGGAAAATATCCTACATCTGACAATTTTCGCATCTTCAGGGCGAAAGCTCGAAGAAAATTGAAACAAAATCGGCGCACTTCTTGACGTATTTTTTTTTTCTAAATTGTCATACACCGATGAATAAGGTTTGGAATATGGTACAAAAAATTAAAGGCAAACATAATAAAACACACGTCCGTCATTTAAAAGATGGACAAGACACTTTAACATCTGAAAAGGACATCTCAAATAATTTAGGCCAAACATTTTCAAAAAACTCTTCTACCCAAAATTACCATCCCTAATTTCAAAAATTTAAAAAGCAAAAAGAAAAAAAACTAAATTGAATTTTAAATCAAAGAATTTGGAGGAATACAATCGCCCGTTTTCATTAGATGAATTGAGAAAATCGTTGGACAAGGCACTTGTCTTTTTAGACTTGCCTATGTTGATTTTATCTATTTGATGGTGTGCAGTAACGATGTATTTTTATTTTTGTTATGAGTCACGTATGTTTTAATTCTTGGTGGATTTTTTTTTCATTTTTTAATTATATACGCGTTGTTTAAACATATTTCATACTTTTATCACTTTTAGTTAAGAGCTTCGATATCACTTTCTTCCTCTTTTATAATTTTAGTTTTATTGCTTCATGTTTCGTTTCTTGGTTTATGTAATTTTCATTTTGTATGTAAATGTTTAGTCTTTGTTCTTTTTTTTTTAAAGTATGTTTGTTAAGGGTGTGCATTCCACTGTTGCAAATACATTGGAAATGTTGTATGAGGACACTATTTCAGAAACTGTTTATTGTTTGCGTGTAATGAATTATTTGTTTGTTGTTGCCTGTATGAATGTGCGAATTCTGTTTGCAGGCCGTAACAAACGCAACCCAGATTTCAATCATTATCGCTCCACTGATGATGATAGGCTTCGTTGCTTGAAGGAGGATTTTCTGCAGTATTTTCCAAATAGTTGGTGCAATTCTAAGCCATTGAATGTTCGAAAAATTCTTGTACCACCTTCTTCAGGGAAGTGAAAGGAATCCTGATTAGTACATGAGACTATTGAAACAGTCTCGTGCTCAATAGCATCTGCCATAGGTTCTATTTCAAATACCCGGTTATTTGATTCAGCTGGAACGTGGTCATGTTTCATTTTTCCATCCAGAGTATTGGGTTGTTTGAAGCCATCTTGTATAATTAAACCTGTGTCTGTTTGTGGTATCGAACACATTTTAGAGACTTCATCTTTAGATAATAATGCTCCTTTTCCAATATCATATGCCCTCCATGTTGTAATTGATGTTTTATCAGCTTCAAAGTTTCATTTTTGCTTTGAAGTCTAGACAATAGAACTAATTTTTTCTGGCCTTTTATGAATACAAATATAGATGTAAAGTTGTTCAAAGTTTATAATGAAAAGCTTATATTATCTAATCAATACAAATTAATGAAATTAATTGATAGGATTATTTTCATAAAATGGCAGGTTTTGAATATGCTTATATATTTTGGATTTACTTGTATGAAGGCTGATTTTGTCTTATTTGATTGTTTCAAATGAATGTCAAGCTTTAGATCTATAAAATAATTATAATATTTGCTTTGAATTAGTAGTTTGTCTTTTTTCAGATCAATTTTGGAATTTATGCATTAGTTTATGGTTATGATACTGCTTGAAGTATCAACTGTGAGGTACTCGGAATGCATTAGGTAATGTAAACGGATTTAATGGCAATTGATTTTTTTGTATGGTTGACCATTGTTTGTTGGCATATCCAGAGAATAACTCTGGTAAACATGTTTTGTTCCTCTTCAGGTCACAAGGTGAAGAGTTGTATTGGGGTTTTACTGTGTTAGTATTGAATTTTGTTGTGTCCATAATGGGTTGTGACTTATGCTTCAGATAAGAGATGCAATTTCAGGTTCGTTCATTCTTCCATTCTACAGTGGAGAATATAGTGAATTCAGCTCTAAACATGGTCTCTGATTATACACTACTTAAGGCAAACATGTTTAGGTTTTGAACACGTTTAGAAAAAGAACATGTTTAAAAATGTATTACACGTAATATGGATAGGGAAGTGTTTAGGCCCTAAACACATTGTTTACAGTGTAAACACGATCGGTTGTATATTTACCGTATATACTAGTGTATATAACACATACATACGTGTGCATGTTTTTAATGGTACATGTGTAGCTAGCATAGGGAATGTGGTTATGTTTTTGATGGTTTTATGATTATCATTATATTTTAGTGGCAGTAGGCGGCGAAGTAGAATTAAGAGGTTGAGGAAGACGAAATGGCGGAGTCAAATACCCAATGTAATCTTCTTGATTAGAGACTAGATGTTCAACTGTTTTTTGGCGTAATTCATTTCCAGTTAAATGGCTATCAAGTTGTACAGAGACAACATTGAAAAAACAGTCTCCATTTGCAGGTATTCCTTTTCTCACTAAATCATTGCTGTCAAACACTGAACACCATATTTTGAGCTAATTATGTTATATTTCTTAACTTTTGAAGTTAAATAGTCATAAAAAAGCTTTACTACATCATTTTACATGCAAATAATTAAAATAAAACGTTATATCAACAAATTACATGAATTGTGTGGTAAATCGTGTCAACCCTTCTTGTCTCTAATTAGTGAGACCGGTTTCTAACAGTTAACATAAAATGGTATAACAAAGGAAGATTTTGCTGATCAATTTACACATTTAGAATGATTTCATTCAGAAATTTACATAAGTACATATTCTTTACGTTTGTTTGATCATTGTGAAATAGAACATAAAAAATATTTTAAAACCTCGTCTGTTTATTTGTACGTATACAACAAGAAAATAACCGTCAATAATACTTTTTGACAAATATTTTTGTTGGGGCAATTCGTATCAATCGTAACTACTCGACCATTCTCGCTACCCTTCCAATAACCTCGTAAGTAGGTAGTAGAATTACCGTGTTTTTTTTGTTATTATTAACGTCTACGTGAGGTATATTAATGGACATACAATGTGTCAAAACGGAATGCATAAAACAGTGACGTTTACAGGCGCTCATGCTCAGAGGTTACAAAAATGGCTGCCCCCAGCATAGCTATTACTCAACTTAAGACGACTACACTCAAGAAAGGTCTTTCGGCGATTAATACATTGTCTGATGGGTATTGCAATGCTTCAAAAGCTTCATCATGGATGATCCACCGAAAAAAGTGAGCCGAACTTAAGAACTTTATAACCTTTGTTAGTAATATTTAACTTATGCGTTTCAAAATTGAAACTCGATGAATTGATATTTTGTCTGAATTTTATGCAATTATAGTCGTATAGGTGATGTAGTGCAAGTGTTAGTTTTAATATAGTTACTTTACGTTTAGATCCTTCTCAAAGACAGAAAAAAATCTGACTTAGAAGATAGATTGGCTACAATGAAGGACAATTTGCAGTCTCTTAAGACAAACAAAAGAGAAGCACAGGTAGAGAACGCTCTTAGACATATTAGATTGTTAGCTAGCAGACCTAAGCTTACAGCTCCACACGTCCTTGTAGCAGCTATCGAGTCTTATGTTGAAATTGCAACAAAAGCGTAAACATAAGGACAGTTTTATATAAAATCTTTGTCCTGTTGTAGAAAATGTGAAGATGATGCCGATGATCTCTGTGGTCTTGCTCTCAAATTGTTTGGTTCGGTCGAGAATAAAAAAAAAACAATTGTATCTGCACTTTCCGACTGGGCAAAAAAACAGAAATTAAGAGGGACCAAATGTAGACAATAAAACTAAAACTGAATTGCAAACTCCTGCTAGTTTTCCCACCTCTTTTATGGGTAGTTACCTGCACTTAACTCTACCTCGTTTTGCCTCACATCCAACCATATTCTGGAACACATCAGGTTTACCACAATAACAACTAGATTCAATTTTCCTTGTATATACTTTGACAACCGATGTGTTTGATGATGTAGATTGTGGAAATGGGGAGAAATTGCCCTTCTCAAGACATGGGAAAAACTGAGGACACAAAATCGACAAATCTTGCATGCACTTTTTCTTTCGTCCTTCCATGTATAAGAAAAGCTACTGGCATAATTGGACTGTTCTCAAATATGATGTTACGGAATACTAGAGGTGACACATAAAAATCTCTTAGTTTAAAAATTGTATCATAAAAAAATATAAACGGCACAACGTCTTCAGTTGTCACAGCACGCAGCTGATTCACTAATGCTATCATCTCCGGTAAAGCTATTACTGTGGTCAAATCAGGAAACACCTCGTGAATATATCCTTCCATATGGTAAGCTAACAACACAAGATTGTATATGTCATTTTTACTAATTCGCTTTTGTTCGTTTACTTTTCTCACAATATGTTCTACCAGTTTTTGCATACCAAAAAGAAGATGATCACGTTAAACCCCGGTAATCGACCGCTTTATATAGTTATAATTTTTGTTTTAAATGAAACATTTATGGCTCGGTAAAATGGATAGAAAAAGTCCGGGCCGGGATTTAATCCAATTAAATGTCACTTGTCACTTCCTGATTGAGCAATATATTTCATTTCATAACCGTACACTTTAGATGTCTGGTTAATTAATCCTCAATATTATTTTGACATTTATAATTATATGTTGATTTTTACGATATTGGTGATAATTAATTATATATATATAAATTCTATGCCGCAGTTTTAAACCTGTGTTTTTCTACCCATTCTACCGACACCTATTATGTACGGCGGCTTTCTTACGCTGACTGGGTTCTACCATTTTTTTAAGTTGATAGTGTAAACTGGCATTATACTTGCGGTACCATAAATATCACAAATTATAGGGCATGTGTCGCCTTACCTGGTTTAGGTCTACTTGGATTTTCCCTCTTCACCTTTTGGTAATATTTTCGACTTCTAAACATTTGGCCTCGTGTACTACTGATGAAGTCTAATCAGGGGAAACGCTTCTAGTTAAAACATTGGTACTGTTAATACATTTTATTTGACTCTTTTTTTATGATTGTCACAAGCTATCATGTCATCATAATCTTCCCCTCTTCCACAAATGCAAAATGAATGATTTTTGTCTTTAGATTTTAGTCTTGTTCTTATGTGTTGCGTTAATAGCTCTGGTAGAATGATGTTCTGGAAATGGATTTCAGTTTTATTTTCATGCTTTCAAAGTAATCTGAATCTGCTTCAATCCTTTCGATATGAATGTCAAGTGGTGTTCAGCAAACAAAGTCATAAAAACTATTTTTGTCAACGCTAATTGTCCTTGTACGTGTGTATAAGATTGTCCGTGTTGTTTTAACACTGGATGACATATTCTATCAGAACAGGCAATTCTGATCGTGCTTGTCTATGTATTGATTCAATAATAAATCCTTTGGCTCTTTTTCCAGAAGTTACAATACGACCCGAACATGTAGATAGGGTGTAATTTTCTGGCTTCTCTTTAATGTTGAAAAGGTTGAAAAACGCAGGGGATGCCAATGATCTGTTACTCTGATCGTCGATAACAGCATACATTTGAACTATATTTTCTGGATTGTCCATGTGATATACATTCACCGGTAGGATGTATGCTCATGATTTACTTGTGTTCTTATTGCCACACTTTTCTGTGCAAGATGCATTTACCGTTTTTACGGTAGTAGGATTACTGACATCATTTGTCTCCCCGCCGTTCTCTTGCACGGGTACAGTTGAAGATGTTTGTGTTACATGCAAGGCGGTCGTGTGTTGTTTACTTCCGTAATCCTTGCAGGAGATTGTTTCCGTATATTTCCGGCTTCTGTGTTTATTTGAAGCACAACATTTATAACAGATGTTATTCTGCTTCAATAGTTCTTTTCGTTCGTCGATCGACTTCGATCTGAATCCTCTGCACTCGTTCTGTGAGTGTTTTGTCTTGTGTATTATACACCGGTCAAACTCTCTTTCGCTTTTTGGATACCGGAGCGGGGTGCCTCTGGTATCTCTTCCAGGCTTCTCTGGACCTCTTTCGATGCCTGTTTTATTTGCAAATACCGGGGTTCTGGCCCCGGGAAATATTTCGAGGTTGACAGCAACTCTTGTTCATAGTTGAATCTGGTATCGTTTCTTACTATACTCATTTCCCGTATGAATTTGGAGAATTCCGTAAATGGCGGAAATGGTACGTCGTGTTGAGACTTGTAGGTTGATGCTCTTGTCCATTTTTCTTGGAGTCCGTACAGTAATTTCCCGACAATTGGTCTTATTCCAGATGAGGAATCGAAATATCCAAGAAGTGTCCGGAATTTAGGATTTTCTTTGGTGTATTCAATTTCCGAAAGGAAGTCAGATAATTCGTAGAGAGGTACATTGTCTTTATTTGTCAATTTCGTTAATTTGGCTTTGAGTGAAGCTTCCACCATTTCAGGGGATCCATATCGTGTATCTAAACGATTCCAAAGGAGCTTTAGACATTAGAAAAAAGCCATTTTATTGGATATGACAGGATTTGCATGTCGACTACAATCTAACAGTGGTTGTTTACGTTTGCGATTTTCTACTTTGAATGTCTCTTTTCAACTACCGCAGAAACAGACAATCAAATGTATCCGTTAAATATTACTTTAATTTCGCAGCTCGTCATCTAAGTTATGAAGCAATCAAACATAACAAAAACTATTTCATTAACCGCTTTGTGTTTTAATGCTTTTAACATTATTGTAGTACCAACTGCCGTGAAATTTGATGAGATTCCATGCATTATTTGAAACATAAGACATTTTCGGATTTTCTGAAATTTCAAAGTTGAATATCTTCTATGTTAATAGTTATAATGAAATAACCACCATTGAATTGCAAAATTGAAAATGTCCGACACCCATACCAATGGTAAATTAAATTACCAATACGTACCATTGGCGGAATTATGAACGCACCCATTCTTTCTGATTTACCTAGGTAATTTTCCAAATTAGGTACCCCTTGCATGAGATACGAGTGTCGCATATGATAAACATCAGGTAAAACCTGTTTAAAAACTCAAAATAAGTTAGAATGTTACGGTGAATTAGTGGTATTACAAAATGCAGATATAAGCTCTGTCGTTATCTTCAGAAGGTTCAAATATTAACATTTTTTACCGAACTAATAGATGCCAGAAAGAAATATACGAAAAACTTTCTAATTTGTCACCTGAATATAAACAGTCTGAAATACAAATTTGATGAAATTAAAGATATGTTATTAGTTGTTGACTGTCTCATAATATCAGACACTTAATTAGATTCATCTTTTAAAGATTCCATATTTGAGGTTGATGGCTACAAATTCAGCGGAGATACCGTACTGACCACGGAGGGGACGTAGCTACTTTCATGCGTGCCGACATACCAGCAAGGAGACGTTTTGACATTGAATGTAAGACTCTTGAAAATATTGTGTATGAAGTTACTCTTGATAAAACCAAATGGTTAATATTTGCTATTTATAGACCTCCATCAATGGATTGTGATATTTTTACTCACCATATGAACATTTTATTAGATATGGTTCTAAATTTATATAAAATGAATAAGCTGATCTTAACTGATATTCTGACTCCTGAAAAATCACAGATACTTAATGATTTATGTGATATTTTTGATCTAACAAATATTGTTAGACATCCAACATGTTTTATGAAAGGATGTGAACCATCATTAGTAGATGTTATACTTACTAATAAAACAATCTTTGTTTTAAGACACTTAATTTTGATACTGGAGTCAGTGATTGTCATCATATGATATCGACATTTATTAAAGAGAATACACCAAATTGTGTAAACATCAAGACACAATAAAGTTTTAAAGATTTTGATGTTAATAAATATATTAGTGATCTAGTTTATTTACATGATTCTAGTGAGTGTGTAGATGATATAAACAGTATGTATAATGATTTTGAAACTAAATCTCTTAGGTCATTGATCATCATGCACACATATAGTATAGATACCCTCGAAAAAGCTCAGTACCGTATATGAACAGAGAGCTGAGAAAAGCCATATACAAAAAACAAATGCTACGATCGAAATTTGAGAAATACAAAACAATTAAAACCTGGGAAGCATACAGAAAACAAAGAAATCGTGTTACCAAACTAAAAAGAAAATATATTAACACATATTTTCAAGAAAGATGTACTGTTGGACAAAAATCTAAACATTTTTACACCACAGTTAAACCATTTCTATCAAAAACAATCTACGACTAGTCAACAGAAAATTGTACTAGTAGAAAATGATAAAATTGTGAACAGCACTAAAGATGTATGTGATACCTTTAACACCGTTTTTGTAAATGTTGCAAATGACATTGGCAAAGATGTTATTTTTGATGGAAATAGTCACCCTAGTATATTGAAAATTAAGAACAATACATAACATAATACACTGTTTGATTTTAAGCCTACAGATGTTGACACTGTAAACAAACTGGTTAATAAAATAAACATCAAGAAAGCTACTGGTGTAGATCAGATCTCATCTAAACTGTTACGTGCTGGTGCACCTGTACTTAACAATCAGGTTGTTCCACTACATAAAAAGAATGACCCTTTAGACAAAAAGAACTACCGGCCAGTTAGCATTTTACCCACAATTTCTGAAGTTTATGAAATGGTTTTATCTGACCAACTGACTGATTTATTTGAAAATATTTTTTATGCGCTTTTAGCCATGGTCATGGTTGTCAGACAACTTTGCTGAGACTCCTTGAAGATTGGAAAACAGCTCTAGATAAAAATCAGTATGTGGCAGCAATTCTTATGGATCTTTTATGCACACAAGACATTGATGACACTCCATGGTAGGAAGGAAGGGATGGTGGGCCATCCTGCATGGCACCTTGAATTCCTGAGGTATCTTTCAGCGGTAACAGAACAAAATAGAAAATTAACACGTTTTCCCGCAAATAATCAAGATAATCCTTATATGAGATAATTTTTTTCAGTCATAGCACAATCATTTCAGCTTGAAACAATCATTTAACTTGAGAATCATGAATTGTTTTCCTTGTTATTCTGCAGCAAGTTGAAAATTATCTTTTTCACTCTAAAATCTTATAAAGTCTGTGTCTCCTTATTTACAAATGAATACACATGTAGGTAAGAAAAGAAAAAAAATGTGTTACTCTTGGCTTTTCACAAAAATACGAAAAAGTCACTGTAAAATCTTCACTTGTGAACACTTATCTGTAGTTTAAAGCTATCAATGCATATGCACATGTATGTCTTAAAACAGTGGAAAGCGATGTCGGTCTGGACCCAACCTTGGACTTGTTTATTGTGGCAATGTAAAACGACACAGTATTGTTCACAAAAATCCAAATAATCGCTTACTGAAAGTATTTATTTCATCTGATTACAAGCACACTTGGGCCAATCTTGAGAATGTTTATTTGTCCTTCTCCGACACACCATTTTTTGACTGGGTATGTAGATAGCCAAAATATGTTATTTTCTTTTGTTAAGCTTATAATGTATTTTTTTTTCTTAAATTCTTATATTTTCTTAGTAAAATAATTTTAAGAATAAAAAAAAAGGCAATAAAATGTTTAGGGTCAGTTGAGAATGACAAATACAATTTTATTTTAGGCCTTGTAATGGGAAATATGTGCATAACATGTATAAATTCATGATTTTCGTAAGACAATGAGAGTTTGAATGGATATGGAGTAAATGTTAATGAGACAATAAATCAAACAATAAGAGTTAAACCAAAACAAGGACAGATCGTCCTTGTTGATCCTCATCATCCCCAAAGCCACTATAGGCCCCCATGACAACGATTAAAATGAATGCTGATACTAGTATACTTCAGTTTATTAATTTAGACTACAAATTTTATATTTACAGAGGATGGACAGTTTATGCCAGTGATACTGAAACTGAGTAATGGAAAGGAACTGAAGCCGTGTGCTAAAATGAAACCAGCATCAACAACAACGAAAAGAGAGGAGGATTATGTAAAGAATTATGCCCATATGATGGTTGACTTGGGCTTAATCTACAAAGAACTACTTCATATTAGCAAACAACCTGACAGGAAGATGATTTTGTCTTCAATGCAAGCAGTAACAACAGTAAATATGCCTATGAAGTACATCGCTTTATAGTACAACAGTACAGTATGTTGTCACAAAAGGATGCTACAGAATCTTTGTATTCAATGTTCGTGAATGACACTCACATTTGCAAATGGAGTATCTAGTGAAATTGATAAAACAAAACATATAAGACACATGTTTTCAAACAAAACAAAGGATAATATTTCAAAAAGAACAAAGTCATTGTCTGAGATTCAGATTATATCTGATGTTTACAATCTAGAGTCAAATGTGATAAAAAGGAGTAAGCATCACAAGAACAAAGATGCAGACAGTGATGAGGCTATAATTATGGAAGATCTAAGAAAGTTAAAACCATTTCAACACACTGCAAATAAAATTAAAAACAAAAGCAAACACAAAAAACTTATGAGCGGATATTGTATTTCTCGAACAAGAAGGTTATATTAACTACTGAATACGGCTCATACTGATTACAGTTTCGACGATTTTTTCCCCATCGTGTTTAATTTCTATTTCAAGTTTGCATTGAATTTTGATTGTATCCATGTTGAGTTGAAAATAAAAATATATAAATAATCCTTTTTCATCTTTCAATATGGATAATGAAGAGAAAAGATTGTTGCTGGCAGCACTGCCTGCTCTGCTGTCTCCCCGGCCAGATATATTATAACAGAATTACTTCAAAATTTAATGGGAATCATCTTTGTTATTTCCAAACCTTCACCAGATTGTGATCCATTACAGGATCGTCGTTACAGGTTGTATGAAAATGCGGTACATTTATGGGAGGGAAGAGACGTTTTTAGTTTATTTAGTGACCATCCCTATGGATTTTTTCAAATTACTGATGAGACTCCAGAAATCATGCTTTTTATGCTTGATGACATGCCCATGCTTTTTCACCGTAACAAGAGGGATGAACACAAACTTTCACCTCGTAATCGTGTGTTGCTGTATCTCTTGTGGTTAAGGACATACCCTTCCTATCATATGTTGAGTGTGATTTTTATGTTTCTGTTGAAACAGTCAAAAATTAAAAAAATGCATGATTCCTATATTTCACAATTTATTTGCTTCTATGGTAACTTGGCCGTCTACTCCGGAATGACAAAGTATCCGAAATAATTGGCCTAATTTGCCATCTGCTGTAGGTGCTATTGATCGAACATCAACCGAAATCTATCGTCCGATGATTTACCTCAACAACACTATTATTCTGGACATTGGCATTATCATGCCATTCACAGTCAGGTAGTTATAGACAATACTGGCGAGATCCGTCACATTGAATGTGGCACAACAATTTAGATTAATGAGACAAATAGGTCAGGATTTACCGTTTCCCCAAAATTGCGTTATTTTAGGAGATAAGATATATCCCAACGGCCATCCCGTAATTACCCCATATTTAGGTGACAAATTTTTCAAAGTGTACTATACACAGGTTTTGATAATTTTGTAAAATATTTAGGGGCACAGCTTATACCACTAGGAAGGCAACTATATTGAAAAATTGCATTTTTCCATTTAAAGCGCAGAAATGTTCTATCTTTATGAGCAATAGGCACATAGTAATAGGCATGTCCAACATCAATTGATGCCGTAAAGCAATTTGGCTTTATCAATTTTAATGCTGTTTCAACAGTATCCATATTAAAATGATAATATTCAATATTTTGATGCCATAAAGCAATTTAGCTTTATCAATTTTAATGCTGTTTCAAAAGTATCCATCTTAAAATGATAATATTCAATATTTTGATTAAGACCTAACTCATTGAGCCACCGGCCCCCCAAAAAAGAAAAGGTTTCTGATCAAGATCGCGACGTTACAAAAATTACGAAATTCTTTCGCCAAGTTTCAAGTAGATTTATGATTGTGATTATAGTGTTTACAGTGATTAAGAGGAAATAATGGTGAAAATCTTTGTGTGACAGCTGTTACACTATCGTATGAACGCAGCCTGTCTGCTTGCAAGAATACGATTTTCGTTTATCCAACTTTGGCCTATCTATTGTAAATCAGTTATCGTGTTTTTTTTTACAGAAGTGAGGCCAAAAAATAAAAATATATTTGTTTGCTGTTGGCCTCCAAAATTGTGGCCGACCCAAAAATGTTATTGCAGTTGTGACAAAACCATTTTTTTTTCGTTTTGTATTTGCGGTAAATCCGGATTTGTTCTTTTCCGGTTTGACCCGTATTTTATTGTAACCGGAACTTGTTCTAGATTCTCGGAAGTACTCGTATATTCAGTCCAATTATCAAGTAAAAGTATTGAAATGATCCGAATAAATCAGCATCTACTTTCGGCATGTCGTCAACTGCATGTGGCAAGAGACAGTGGAGTGGGGGAGACATTTACCCTTTGTTCATCAGTTATTATCTAAGGTGGAGACAAACATGAAAATATTTGCAAAAATCGTTTGTACCAGTTTGAAATTGATGAAACTTGGGATGATATATTCAACGATTTATTGGAGGAAAGTGAGTTTAAAATCCATAAAACAGACACAGTATCATTGACAATTTCTAATAAATTGATGGGTGTTTACTCCGGATATGGAGGAGCCAATTCGTGATGTCAAACAGTTTGATTCAACACTGAAGTATGCACTTTTTACCATTGTGCGGAATATTGATGTTGGCATGAATAATATTGATAAAGCAGCCTGTAGCACAGTAAAGTCTGCATTTGACGTTTTAATGAGAAGCAGCACTGTAACTAAAAGTCCAAGGATAAAGGCTCATACAGCTGAACATTATACAGGTATGAATGACTCCAGAATCAAATTATTTTCTGAAAGAGGGGATTGGATAAGGGGAACCTTCTTCCATCTCCTCTTTTTTTTATTTTATGTCCTGGGATCAGGGTGGTGGGCAGATTTATCAAAATACAGGGGAATCCCTACCCAATTTTTATTCTTTAAAAGGGGGAGGGTTTATTTAATACCAGTATGCCAAAATTATTTAATCTTTCTAATGTCAGACATATTTGTTGGTTGTCCTGCTATATTAATTTTATGTCCTGGGATCAGTGTGGTGGGCAGATTTATTAAAATCTGTCCATTTTTTTTAAAGGGGGAGGGGTTATTTAAGGGTGTAGGCCTGGGTAACCCCGAAATTGTCCCATCTATTAATTTTTTTTAAATTTGCACCATGGAATAGTTATTATTAGCTGCTACACTCTGGAATATCCTATCTGGTCAATTGAGGAACGAACAATCACTTTCTTGTTTTCAGAAAAATGTCAAAACACATCTTTTTAGACTTGCATATCCAGATTCTAAACTGTTTAAACCACATCTGTTTTTTACTGATTATTGTGCATTTTTATGTATTTTTGTTTCTATATTTACTATAACTGAATTGTTATCCTTTATTAGTCAATGCTAAACCCTTCTTTTAAATGACAACATT
>MJUT01061276.1:59722-72608 GCA_002080005.1 Gigantidas platifrons
ATGTCAAACAGTTTGATTCAACACTGAAGTATGCACTTTTTACCATTGTGCGGAATATTGATGTTGGCATGAATAATATTGATAAAGCAGCCTGTAGCACAGTAAAGTCTGCATTTGACGTTTTAATGAGAAGCAGCACTGTAACTAAAAGTCCAAGGATAAAGGCTCATACAGCTGAACATTTTACAGGTATGAATGACTCATGAATCAAATTATTTCCTGAAAGAGGGGATTGGTTCCTTTGGGATAAGGGGAACATTCTTCCATCTCCTCTTTTTTTTTATATTTTATGTCCTGGGATCAGGGTGGTGGGACAGATTTATCGAAATACAGGGGAATCCCTACCGAATTTTTATTCTTAAAAAGGGGGAGGGTTTATTTAATACTAGTATGCCAAAATTATTCAATCTTTCTAATGTCAGACAGATTTGTTGGTTGTCCTGCTATATTAATTTTATGTCCTGGGATCAGTGTGGTGAGCAGATTTATTAAAATACAGGGGAAGCCCTGTCCATTTTTTTAAAGGGGGAGGGGTTATTTAAGGGTGTAGGCCTGGGTAACTCCGAAATTGTCCCATCTATTAATTTTTTTTTATTTGCACCATGGAATAGTTATTATTAGCTGCTACACTATGGAATATCCTACCTGGTCAATTGAGGAACGAACAATCACTTTCTTGTTTTCAGAAAAATGTTAAAACACATCTTTTTAGACTTGCATATCCAGATTCTTAACTGTTTAAACCACATCTGTTTTTTACTGATTATTGTGCATTTTTATGTATTTTTGTTTCTATTTTTACTATAACTGAATTGTTATCCTTTATTAGTCAATGCTAAACCCTTCTTTTAAATGACAACATTGTTATCTTTTTAATTCACTTCTACTGCTTTAAGCGTGTATTTTAATTTGTAAATGTTCAATTTTTCATGGCTGTGTTAAATCCCACTTTTATTAGACACCATTCTCTGAATTGTTACTTTTAGTTATAGCTTTTCCTTTTGCCAAATTCATATGTAGTGTTTCACATTTATCTGTGAATAGTTTTATTCTGTATATTGCTTTTTGCTTTTTCGTAACTTGAGTTTTAATGTAAAGCGCTTTGACTAATTTTAATATTAGAAAATGCGCTATATAAAAACTATGTAATAATAATCATTAAATAATAATAATGTTTAAATACATTTTCTGGCAAAGTTTCCAATGAAATGTCCGTCATTGGAACGAACTAGACAACCATTTATAGATACAATTAGTGCAGTACAAAATACAGTGGCGAAGGAACTTTACAAGAGTGTTTATAAAAATGACATTAAATTCACTCAGTTACTACTGGATGTCACCAGCCCTACATTTCCAATGGTGTTTCAAACAGATGAACTAACTCCTGAAATTGAATCTCTTGCTAGAGGACTGTGCTTTGCATTACATCATGAACGTTGCAGACTGCTAGAGATTGACTTAGATATTCTTAGGGCTCCTGCCATTACTAGTTCTATATGACAGTTAAATTACAGTCTACCTTTTAAGGACAAGATAATGGTTACAGTTAAATTAAATTTTACCTTTGAAGGATAAGATAATGGTTAATTTATTATAAGTCTTACCTTCAAGGATAAGACTATGGTCACTTTATTATATTTTACCTTTTAAGGATAAGACACCTGTCAATTTTACCTTTTAAAGATAAAGGTCAATTTAATATAAATTTAGCCCGATTTTTAATGCAGGGATATTATTAAAGTCGACCTATAGATATCATTCTTGACTTTATAGATAGCTTTAAATACAACTTGTATACTATGATAATATCTAGTATACATTTTTCAGTATCTATTAGGTCAATTTTTAAATTGAGAGATCCTAATAAATCAGGGGCGCTCGACATATATATACTTGGGTGACATACATGTATGAGCTGAGAACCATTGTGATAAATGGAAGACAAGACAAGATCTTTACTCTCATAAACCATAACAGAACAATGGTACAGAGAAAAATATTATTCAAATACATTTCACATATTATACACAGTACACATGACGAGATGGATTCACATTAGGAAGAGATTTAATATAAAAGGTGCTACAGAGATAGGCGATTAACCAGGACGACCTACTGTTATATTAATAACTCTGATAAATTTACAAAGGTTTCGCAAAACAGATCTGTTTTTGTTCTGAAATAACATGCCAAATTTTAAAACATTAACTCTACCAAGAAATTTAGTTTTCAGGTATAATTTTCTATCATTATGTAATTGTCTACATTGGAGAATATAATGAAACTCATCACCAATCTCTGCCGTTTGACAGATATGACAAATTATATCGGAACGATCGACATTTTGTCATCTACCTGTTTCAATTGGCAATCTATGATTACAAGTTCTGAATTTACATAATGTTATTCTATCTTTATCGGATAAAATATCGAAATACGTTTCGAATTCAAAATTCTCTTTGAACAATCTATAACAGATACCTTTTGAAGAATTGTCCATGTCAGAATGGATATGAACAATTTGTATTGACAGTGAAAGTCTGTTCAAATACGTGTCCAAGGGACTACAGAACACTGCTTATGCAGTTTGTATAGAAATTATATCTGCGGTGGCGGAATACATGTATAAAATATATAAACGGTGGTGGTTATCGATATAAACTAGTGGTAGAGGTTATTAGTCATTTGAATTCCTGCAATATACTGAACTGAAATTGATGTTAAATTTTCCGAATTGATACATATAGCAGCACACTTGCTTAAAGTGGTTCTCCGAGTAACGGAGGAATCTACAGATAAAGAAGTGCACACGAGGAGCGGCCTGTCTCCATAATCAATAAATTGACAAGTTAACGATGTTGGCTTTTTATTGTTAATAAAATTAATAACTATTATGCATTATAGTTAAAAGACGATAATAATCGTTTATATATTATTTTTACTGTAAAAATAAATAATTCGAAAATATTTTCTAAATACGAAATCATTCGTCTAGCTTTGCTTTATGCAAAGAGAAACAAAATGGCAGAACAGATGATCCGCGATGATAGCATTTCTGATAGAAATGGTCACAAATCTAATGTCGCTGACTATAAACTAATCAAAATTAAAGTACTGAATGGGCAGAAGGAAGAGCCATGTAATGAAGTACCAAATGAAGCATCAACAAAATCAGTATGTCATCAAACAACAGAGCCATCTCATCAAGAAGGACCACCAAAGTCATCAGAAGCAAATACGGTATGTCCTGAAACAGTACATGGACCTCATCAAGAAGCAGTAGCAGAGCCATCATAATTGTTGGCACAGAAAATGCCAGTACTTTCAACACCAAAAAGGCATCCATCAATAAGTACAAATTCGTCAAATTCCAGTTGCTATTACACCAGAGTCAAGCCGTTCTGTTACACCAGTTTCTATTGTTTGTGAGGGAAGTCGTTCAGCAACTCCCAACACAGAACAAGTGGAAATAACAAGGTAGAAAATATATTTTAGTTTTGAGAGTTATCTTTAAATAAAAAATACTGATGCTTTGTAAACAATAAATTTTGTTCAAAAAATAAATATAGTTCTTTACAATGTGATAATTTCTTTACCTTCTTATTGAAGAAATAACTGTTGTTTCAGTATGTATTTAATTTTTCACTTGAATGAATTACTTAAATGTACATGTATGTAAAGTCAGATTAGATGTCATGTTGAACTGTACTTTAACATTCTGTTTCTATCAAGAAACCATGGCAGAGAATATACAGATTGCCAACAGACAACATACCAAGATCTGTTAGAAAAATATTGGACACTGGAAAACCCATAGGCAGTAGGGAAAGAAGTGTGCTGCTTGATGCCATATACAATGATGCAACCCGGTATAATGGAGGACTGTAAGTGTTTCAGCGAATGGGAAAATACATTTTTTTTTGAACTTTTGTAAATTTGTTTTATCATAGGAAAAAAGGAAATGGAGTTTGCGTGTGGTTTTCTGCTCATCTGTGCACATGCAATTAGCTTTTATTTAGGTTTTCATGATATTAGGTTGCTTGAAACTGGTCATACACTGTTGTGGTTTTCCGTGTGTCTATGTGTCTTTTACTCCTTACATGTATATATTTGTGTAAAGTGTTGTTTGGTAGCGTCTCACATCTACAGTAGTAAAAAACTTCTATAGAAAACCATACAATAATGTATTATAGTATTACTCAAAATATTAAACCATATACATTCAGTTACGATATGTTTGTAAACAAAACTTAAAAGTACAAAGCTGCCATAAATAGGCCCGGATGGCTCAATGAGTTAGGCTTGTATGAGTTGTTAGATTCAGCGACCTATCACCAATACGGCGTGGGTTCGCGCCCGGCTTTGTAAATTACAAACAAGGGTGCACTCGACTCGCAGCCACAAGTTATAAAGCTTACCAGTTGCTTGCCCATTGTTGGTGGTTCTCTCCGGTTTCCTCTACCACTAAAACTGGTCGCCATGATATAGCTGAAATATTGTTGAAAGTGGCGTTAAAACACCAAAAAATAAACATAAATAGGCGGAGCAAGATAAGGGGGACGAAAAGGGAATTTACTATATTCGCGTAAATATATTAGTTATTTAACGTTAAAATTAACTTGCGAGGATTCACAACTAAATGCACTGTTACCTCTATTATAATTAAATATGAAACAGGGACGTATTGTCTGCCAAAATATATAATACAGCCAGAAACCTATCAGAATCTGACCTTTCTGAACCTTGCTCCGGTATTTATACTTAAGTAAACTGGAAGTTGTAATTCTAAGCCGGAAGAACAACATATAAAGAACGCCGACAATAAACACATGAGTTGTCGACTAAAAAATGTGCTTTTATATAAAGAAAATGGTTAAAGGTATAAAGGTAACAAGACTCGTTTATTTATATGTCCCAAAAGGAGAACTTTTGACTTCATGTTTTGAATTTTAACCAACCGTGATCTTGAAAATTGTATGTTACAAAAGTGCGCCCTTTATGATTTGGCTAAATACCAAATAACACACATTGTATTTTAACTAAAATGGGCTAGAAAATATAAAGACAGTAGGTTTACTCAGTGCTTCAAACTATGCACATTTACAACACTGTCCCACCCCAAGAATATATTTTGTCCCCGAAATATCCATTAATATATGTTACTATATGTCAACCTCTTATTAAAATAATTTCTTTTTAAAAAAAGAAATAAAATAAAAAACATTTTGCGGATCTTGTGTCCCAAATCGACAATAAAATTGTTTAAATTATAAATTATGTGCAGTTTAAGCACATTATATTATTCAACAACAAGATAAATGTTTTCCTCATGCACACTTCACCACACTTATCAGTCAATCTTTCAAATTGTAACAATAAAATTAATAAATTATTTCAACAATAACAACTTCAACCATCAATTTCAATGGGTCACTAAGTAAATCTTCATTCTGCGTCCCTTAATAAACTCATGTGTCCACCAAAAAGATTATTTTCAGAATAATTGTGCAGACTCTGACTGCGGAACCGTAGCTCTGTATGGTCCTTCTGTTTTTTTTTTTTTAAGACGGTCCGCCATATCTTAAAAAACAACAAAAGGACCATAAAGAGCTACGGTTCCGCAGCTAACTCTGACATAGAATAGGAGTATATCATATATTTAGTAGTTCCTAAGCCGCAGTGATATCTATTTCGGAAACATGGTTCGACGATTCTGTTACCGATGCAGAAATCTGGATTGAAAATTACAGTATTGTGAGGAAGGATAGAACTAGAAATGGCGGTGGAGTTTGTTCTTTATATTAGAGATGACATCTCTTACTTTGGTACAAGACATCTCAGTCGATGAGCTAGAATCTGTATGGAGAGAGTTGTTATTACCTAAATCCAAACCTATAATAGTAGGAACTTTACATGCAATAATTTTTAATTCTGATATTTTTGGGAGCAGTGACCTAGCATTAAGATGAATAAAGGCCCCTTTGTTTAGAAAATTTAAAATGGTCCGAATCTTCAAATGCAGTTTTGGGTTCAAAATTATTTTTTTCAAAAGACTGATGTTGATCTTCTACAACATTTTTATTTTGATTAAAAGGAAGGGATTTGATTGTACATTGATCGCAAATAAAAGAATTGTGTACATCATTTTGCGTTATTTCTTTAGAAATTTGTACATCTTATGTGGGTTTTCTGGTCGCAAATAGAGCAGTTGATAGATTTACTACTTTTTATGACGCCCTTTGAACATTTACTACACGGATATTTTGGATTTCGCTTAGATGGATTTGGCCCTGGATGTGGATGGATATCACCACTTTGTAAGAGAAAGAATAGAAAAAGAGACCCGGTAGAGGTTTTGGAAAAAGTGCGCTGACCAGAGTTGACAAAAATATTTTTCATTCGTGCACGACGAGTTCCATGATCAAAATGAATCCCGACTGTCAAATATATTTTTATATCACAGATTAAAACCTTTCCAAAATCACTTTTTTTGGAAAAAATTTAGACCAGAAAAGTCAAAATAATGATTTCTACATGTTAAATTTGTAGGGGGAATTGACAATTTGTAATAGTTGTTGATATAACCAGCAATAAAAACATAAAATGCGGAGACCAAAAACACACCTCGTCCACCCGTCATGCTGACCTTGACCTTCTTTTAATATTTGTATGAAAAACAAAAATTCTGATATATATATAAAATACTCGAATATCCTTAACATGTACATTTTTTAATTTTTAACAATTTTTAACAAAATGATGTACACAATTAATTTCCAAACCAACGCGAATTTCATCATCCTGTAGATCATTAATAGACCATATTTTATGTAATACTAGTGAAAAGATTTGCCAATCCGGTGTCATTGAAGTTGGAATTAGTGACCATTTTGCCATTTTTTGCACTAGAAAAACAACTAGAGAACACACAGGTAAGCAGAGTATCGTACGTATACGATCATTAAAACATTATTCACAAGAAGCCTTTATAGAAAGACTTGAACAAACTGACTGGTCGGAACTCTACCTATGCAGAAACGTAAATCAAGCATGGGAAATATTTCGAAAATTATTTCAATCAACTTTAAATTCTATAGCTCCATATAAAGAAATAAAAATTAAACAGAATTCCGAACCATGTATGACTTCAGAAATTTTAGATAATATTAGAAAACGAGATCAATATTTAACATCATATAAAAAAAACAGGTAGTAAACATTTATATTTGGATTACTGTAAATTGCGAAATTTGGTACAAAGAAATGTAAAAAAGGCTAAAGAAGAATACATCGCAAATAAAATTGAAGAAAACAAAAACGCTCCGCAAAAATTATGGGAACAGCTGAAAACTTCAGGTTATAGTTCAAAACAAAAAAACAATGCTTGTGTTGTTCTGAAGGTGGATGGTCAAAATTGTCATAATTTAAATGACATCGCAAACATTTTCAATAATTTTTTCACAACCGTGGCATCGATGCTTGTTGAAAAGTTGCCTCCATCTCCAAATATATTCCACGTAGCCTCTACTCTTTTCCAACAGTTTTATAGTAGAGTTAATATCAATAGATTACAACTTGAAATAAGTCCTGTGTCAGAGGAATTTATATATAAGGAATTGTGACACCATAATTCATTTAAAAGCACAGGGTTAGACAGACAGTCCAGCAAGGTTCGTCAAAGATACGGCTACAACACTAACGAAGCCCATCAATTTCATTGTAAATTTATCTATAACGAGTGGTATAGTTCCCGATCAATTAAAATCAGCACGGGTCAAACCATTATTTAAGAAAAACAATAGAACCAAGGTTGGAAATTATAGACCAATAAGTATACTGTGTATTATATCAAACATTTTAGAAAAAGCAGTATATAAACAGCTAGAATCATATTTAGGGGAAAAAAAAAAAAACAACATGCTATATGAACTTCAATCTGGTTTTAGAAGCGCTTATTCCACCGATACCTGCCTAATTCATCTTTTTTATCATATTAAATCTCAAACATCTAAAGGCCTCTTCACTGGTATGGTAATGATAGATCTTCAAAAGGCATTCGATACGGTCGATCATCAAATTCTTTGCCACAAGCTTCAAGCGATGGGAGTATCTAACATTAAATGGTTTGAATCGTATTTAACAGGCAGACAACAGTTGGTTAATGTTAATGGCACAGAATCCAACCCAGCAAACATTAGCTGTGGTGTTCCACAGGGAAGTATTTTAGGTCCTTTACTTTTCCTTTGTTATGTCAATGAGCATTAACTCAGACTGTAAATTACTTCTGTACGCAGATGGCGGTACTATTATGTTTTCTCATAAAAATCCTGAATTTATCTCTCAAAAAATTGGTGAAGAACTCGAATCCTGTAGTGAATGGCTCGTTGACAACAAACTTCCTCTCCACCTTGGTAAAACAGAATGCATTCTTTTTGGTCCAGAGAGAAAATTAAAAAATGTAACTGAATTTCAAATTAACTGCAATGGTCATATAATAAATTCAAAAAATAGTGTTAAATATTTAGGCATTGCCATTGATCAAAACCTGTCTGGCGAAAAAACAGCTAACTCTATTATTAAAAAGGTTAACTCCCGGTTGAGGTTTATGTATTGAAAGGCAAATTGTCTATCCGCCGAAACGCGAAAATTTTTAAGTATGGCACTTATTCAATGTCATTTTGATTATTCTTGTTCCTCCTGGTACGCTGGTATAACTCGTGCTTAAAAAAACAAACTGCAAGTGGCACAAAACAAAACAGTTAGATTCATTAAAAGCATGGACCCAAGAACTAGTATAAAGCAAGCTGAATTATCTAGTCTAGGATTTTTAAATATTGAAAACAAGAGTAAAACAGCTTCGATTGAACCATGCTCATAAAATCTATTATGATAAATGTCCTGCTTATTTGAAAACTAATTTCATCAAAATTAATGATCATCATGCCCATAATATTGGATCAAGTCAGATTAATTATGTTACACCACAAATTAAAGGCATCGAATCAACAACGCTTTACTACAATGGAATCCATGATTGGAATTCTCTACCCGATTCGATCAAATCCATCAATGATTTGCAAAGATTTAAAAAAGAAGTGAAGTGCCACCTGATGCATACTAGTGAGGAACAGGAAAGACGTGTCATATCATAATAATGGCAATTATATATATATATATATATATTTTCATAGATAATGTACTTATTTTAAAATTAAGTAATCCCTCTTCTCGCTCATGTTGATCTTTTAATATCCACTTGAACTTTAAGCTGATACTTGTAAAGGACCCCATTGGAAATAAGCTGAATGGCTTTCATGTGCTATCCTTGGTATGAAAGTTTTCAGCAGCTACAATGAGTGGATTGAAGTTTCTGTTAATGATGGCAGTTTTATGTTTTATTTTTTAAATTAACGAGAAATTGTCTTGTGTATGATGTTGAAATTTTTAAACCTAAATATATTTTACCTTTACCTTTATGATTTAAAAAGAATTAATGTCTTAATATTTTGATGTTTTCTTCCGTTTGTATTGACCGACATGACCGTTTTAAAAAATAGAACGAGCCAATTTAAACTTCCTGGGTGTATATGTAGCATTTAATTGTGTCCTCTAGTTCAAAGTGTACGCCGGACACTTTTACATATGTTATAGTGTCCAGCGTCTCTATAAAATATTGTCCGGGGGGACACTTTAACAAAGGACACTATTATGTCTTACCCTAACCCTATACTAGGACACAAACATCTTTCCAAACATCATCTCTTATTTCTCTGTCTGGCAATGTCTGATAGTCTACAAATTCCTCTTGTAGAGATTCTAGATCTCTCGCAAATCTGACTAAGTCCAATAAATCAACGCAGATTAACTATGGTTTCACGATCTTGCATTTCGAATGAATGTCAATTTGACTATATATATCATCTACATGTTTCTGTTGTTCATTTATACCAGTACTATTGTCACCAGTCAATAATGTATAAATGTTTCTAACATACAATGTACATATATTTTACATTGTCATACTGCAATAGAAAATCTAAGTGATCCGATTGGTTATTACTCGATTTTACTAATCCATATTATACGGCTGTAGCCGGTAATATGAAAGCACGTGCCAAGAAAGATAACTCATTTTGAAATCATACGTAATCAAGATGGCGAACCCAGGTTCGCCTGTTACTCTGACGCCGATATTGAGGCAACAAAATCAGATGTTACGCCAAAAACAACAAAACATTCCAATGAAACGTCAGCCAAAACATTCCGTGCATATCTTTCCGAGAAAAAACTGGACACAAACTTTGAAACATTTACAACTGAGACTTTCTGAAATTCTTACCCACTTTTATCTTGACGTTCGGACGAAGGAGGGGAAGATGTACAAAGGCAACTCGTTTGGAAAGTCTGAGACACGGGTTGAATATATACCTAAAAAGCCCACCTCATTCCAGGAAGTTTTACATCATTAAGGACACGGCATTTAATGAGGCGAATGAGAGTTTGAAAGCAATCAATAGAACAACTTTACTAAAGCGGGTATTTGTTCAGAACATTTTTAGACGGGAAACCTACACAAGTTGAAGTTAGGATATGAAAATATAGCAACCCCCGGAAGACGTAAACTTTTACGAAAACATTTAGACGTGAAAAAACGAGGATCGACATAGCTGATTCAATCCGAAAGTGGATGTGCTAGTTCTGAAATCTTTTGAGATGCCATTTTGCCTGAATCTATATGCGATATTAACGTTGTTGTTCCCGATACTACATGTACTGGAACTCAGTATGAGGAATCCGATTTTGTCATACACAATGACCACACATATGCAATACCATGGCAAGATGTTCAGGACATTTATACCCAGACAAACATTATCCCGACTGAGGAAAAGGGTGTGCATTGCAAAACTGATGCTGGTGCTTTGTCTGCAAATAACAACTTGATAACTGACAGTGACGCTCTTCTATATACAGGTATGTGAAAACAGGTATTTTTTACTTTGGTTGATGTGATGTCGGCGTTCAACACATTTACCTTTCATGTCCCATAGAGTTTAATTATTATACGGTAATAAAGTCATTGAACCGATTGGTCGCTTGACTCAATGTCATTTACATGTACATATTCATTATGTGGCCACGAAGGCATGGACATTTATTTCGACATCAGCAATTTAGTGGTCGCAACCTGTTTAACATTGCCCCTTTGTTGATTTTACCTTTACTTTGTCATTGGTCAAATATCTTAGTGAAAAGTAGTAGTGGTATGTTACAAGTATTACATATGTTTGTTGAATTGAAGTTTAAAATACGATTCCATGAAATTTGTAGGTTTCCAGGTTATGGTTCTTCATAAGCTGAATGCTGTCATTGAAAATCAGAAATCAATAATATCTGCAATAAAGCAGATAGGTTCATCAGGAAGGGCAGATGGATCATCTGTAATTGAAGATCTTCTCCCCCAACCATTAAATAAATTAGATGAACTGGAGAGACTAAGGGGGTCGTTGAAGGATGCCCAATATAAAAGGAAAATGGTAATGTTATTTTTTCAAACTTTCTTAGAATTCATAGATAAGTATTATATCTGGTAAAAGTTTAGTTAGAGCATGCAATATTAATATTTTAAAGATCAGTCTGTATGAAACTTTTGAGTTGTTTCTGAAAAAAATCTCAAAGTTAAAGACTTGCTAATTTTTCTGGTGGTAGTGATAATTCTGGTTAAGGAGTTAGTTATTAATTTACTTTTTATCAATTATGTTGTCTTTATAAGCGAATTTCAGTATGTTTAGACCTCTTGTAGGTACTCTTCCAAACTTCACAGGGTGGACATGATTATGGCGATTGCCTTAGAAGAATGATGAAGAGGATTGGTAGTAACCGTATCTGGGCTGAGTACAGCTTAAGGGGCCAGAAGAAAAAGAAAGCCTTTGAGCAGCACCCAATCTGCAAAATTGCCATGAGTAGGTATCATTATGATAAAAAGTAGGAATATGGTGTATAAATTCATGACACAAAATCCCCAATAGCTCTTCAGACACAAAGCAAAGGGACATCGCTTTTATTACTCTCCATCTGTTCATCTCAAGGTTAACCATTTCGATATGACCACGAAAAGGTTTCTATTATTTTCATAGTACAATAACTAGATTAAAGCTGTAAGTACCATGAAGACCCAAGGATCGCCAATACTTATATTGCTCAAACCAATGTCTATGGGGCCCACAGGAGTCCACTTAACCACTGGCCTGTGCCTAGTGAACTTGCTATTTAACATTGCCCCTTTGTTGATTTTACCTTTACTTTGTCATTGGTCAAATATCTTAGTGAAAAGTAGTAGTGGTATGCTACAAGTATTACATGTTTGTTGAATTGAAGTTTAAAATACGATTCCATGAAATTTGTAGGTTTCCAGGTTATTGTTCTTTATAAGCTGAATGCTGCCATTGAAAATCAGATATCAATAATATCTGTAATAAAGCAGATAAGTTCATCAGGAAAGGCAGATGAATCATCTGTAACTGAAGATCTTCTCCAACCCTTAAAAAAATTAGATGAACTGGAGATACTAAGGGGGTCGTTGAAGGATGACCAATATAAAGGAAAATGGTAATGTTATTTTTTCAAACTTTCTTAGAATTCATAGATAACTATTATATCTGGTAAAGTTTAGTTAGAGCATGCAATATTAATATCTTAAAGATCAGTCTGTATGAAACTTTTGACTTGTTCCTGAAAAAATCTCAAGGTTAAAGACTTGCTCTTTTTTCTGGTGGGAGTGATCATTCTGGTTAAGGAGTTAATTATTAATTTACTTTTTGTCAATTATGTTGTCTTTATAAGCGAATTTCAGTATGTTTAGACTTCTTGTAGCTACTTCCCA
>MJUT01061276.1:73277-93167 GCA_002080005.1 Gigantidas platifrons
TTTTAAAATCGGATTTTCTCTTTCATATACATTTTTCAGTCGTAATTTGTGATTCCCCTGTGCAAAGTTCATAAATTACTATCGCACTAATGCATGTGTCATTTGAAATACATTATAGAAACAATTTAATCGACAAAAACGATTCTTACCTAATTTCATGTCCGCCATCTTGGTTTGATTTGATTTTTGATGCTTAACGCCACTTTCAACAATATTTCAGCTATATCATGGCGACCGGTTTTAGTAGTGGAGGAAGCCGGAGTACCCGGAGAGATCCACCGACCATGGGCAAGCAACTGGTAAACTTTATCACTTGCGGTTGCGAGTCGAGTGCACCCTTTTTTGTAATTTACAAAGCCGGGCGCGAACCCACGCCGTATTGGTGATAGGCTTGTATGAGTTGTTAGATCCAGCGACCTATCTCATTGAGCCACCCGGGCCCCTATATATAATAATTCAGATGTTTCCCTAATATGAACTGTTGGTAGATACAACAATAGAAGAATGCAGATGTAACACTAATATGAACTGTTGGTAGGATAAAACAACTGAAGAATTCAGATGCAACACTAATATGAACTGTTGGTAGGATAAAACAATAGAATAATTCAGATGTAACACTCATATGAACTGTTGGTAGGAGAAAACAATAGAAAACCTCAGATGTAGCACTAATATGAACTGTTGGTAGGACAAAACAATCAAAGAATTCAGATGTTACCTAATATGAACTGTTGGTAGATAAAACAATAGAAGAATGCAGATATAACACTAATATGCACTGTTGGTAGGAAAAAACAATATAAAAACTCAGATGTAGCACTAATATAAACTGTTGGTAGGACAAAACAATAAAATAATTCAGATGTTACCCTAATATGAACTGTTGGTAGATAAAACAATAGAAGAATGCAGATGTAACACTAATATGCACTGTTGGTAGGATAAAACAATAGAATAATTCAGATGCAACACTAATATGAACTGTTGGTAGGATACAACAAAAGAAGAATTCAGATGTAACACTATTATGAACTGTTGGTAGGATAAGACAATAGCAGAATTCAGATGTAACACGAATATGAACTGTTGGTAGGATACAACAATAGAATAATTCAGATGTAACAGTATTATGATCTGTTGGCAGGATAAAACTATAGAAGAGTTCAGATGTAACACTAATATGAACTCTTGGTAGGACAAAACAATAAAAGAATTCAGATGTTACCCTAATATGAACTGTTGGTAGATAAAACAATAGAAGAATACAGATGTAACACTAATATGCACTGTTGGTAGGATAAAACAATAGAATAATTCAGATGTAACACTAATATGAACTGTTGGTAGGATACAACAAAAGAAGAATTCAGATGTAACATTATTATGAACTGTTGGTAGGATAAGACAATAGAAGAATTCAGATGTAACACTAATATGAACTGTTGGTAGGATACAACAATAGAATAATTCAGATGTAACACTATTATGATCTGTTGGCAGGATAAAACAATAGAAGAGTTCAGATGTAACACTAATATGAACTGTTGGTAGGAGAAAACAATAGAAAAACTCAGATGTAGCACTAATATGAACTGTTGGTAGGACAAAACAATCAAAGAATTCAGATGTTACCTAATATGAACTGTTGGTAGGAAAAAACAATAGAAGAATGCAGATGTAACACTAATATGAACTGTTTGTAGGATACAACAAAAGAAGAATTCAGATGTAACACTATTATGAACTGTTGGTAGGATAAAACAATGGAATAATTCAGATGTAACACTAATATGAACTGTTGGTAGGATACAACAATAGAATAATTCAGATGTAACACTAACCTAAACTGTTGGTAGGATAAAACATTTCAGATTTAACACTACTATGAACAGTTGGTAGGATATAACAATAGCATAATTCAGATGTAAAACTAATTTGAACTGTTGTTAGGATAAAACAATAATTTAAAGTTACGGTCATCAGCTTTACCCCAGTGATTATGATAAAAAGTAGGAATATGGTGTATAAATTCATGACACAAAATACTCAATAGCTCTTCACAGACTCAAAGCAAAGGAATAGCGCTTTTATTACTCTCCATCTGTTCATCTCAAGGTTAACCATTTCTATATGACCTTTCATAGTACAATAACTAGATTAAAGCTGTAATTACCATCAAGACCCAATGATCGCCAATACCTATGTTGTTCAAACCAATGTCTATGGGGCCCACAGGGGTCCACTTAACCACTGGCCTGATGCCAGTGAACTTGCTATTGGGCAAGTAGACATTAATACCTGTTGCCCCTTCAGGCCAAAGAAAGTTCAGCACACTTTATTGGCTTTCAAAATATTGGGCCAGTACAAATATGGAAGGGCCAGTCAATCCTAGAATAAACGGGGCCCTTCGGTCTAGTTGACTTCATTTTCTTAAGTTTACCCCTGGGCCTACTGAAGGCATTTCAGCTAACAAAAGTAGAAAAAGAAAGCCTTTGAGCAGCACAGTCTGCAAAATTGCTATGAGTAGGTACCATTATGATAAAATAGGAATATGGTGTATAAATTCATGACACAAAATCCCCAATAGATCTTCACAGACTCAAAGCAAAGGAACATCGATTTTATTACTCTCCATCTGTTCATCTCAATGTTAACCATTTCTATATGACCACGAAAAGGTTTTTAGTATTTGCATAGTACAATAACTAGATTAAAGCTGTAAGTGCCATCAAGACTTCATTTTCTTAAGTCTACCCCTGGGCCTACTGAAGGCATTTCAGCTATGAAAAAAACGTGCAAAAGATAGGCATGTATAACCTATTCTCCTATATTGGTCATGACAAAAGAGACAGGAAAACAGCCGGGAACAAAAATCCCAAAGGCTGATGAGCAGTTTGTTCACGATCACATTATGTCATTTTCAGTAGTAGAAAGTCACTATACCAACCGAAAATACTTACACCAGAACTCAACATAAAAAAGATGCATGGATTATAAAAGGAAGAAGCCCGGACTAAATGAGGCGACACGTTTTCCGTGTGTTGCGACCCGTAATGGTGGAGGACGGGGTCCTGGTAGTTGAAACACCTCTTTGGCCCTTACTTCACCTAGACGGGAGATCGAATGGACCAGATTCGATGAATCGGATGGTCACGTCAAGCCCTTTAACTGATCCTCTAAACACTGTTTATACGTTTTAATTATTCTAACTTGATGAATGTTTTCTAAATAGCTAAGAGATGAGACTGTTAAAGAAGGCGGTGGCTAATGGATCAATCGAGTAGTTGATATTTCGAACGATTGTTTCATTGGGGAACCAGCCCTAATACGAAGCTTGCGTTCATAGAGAAATTCTACTGTTCGAGTATACCATCCTTGGAATTCCCGGTACTTTCGGATGGAGATCCTTGGAATTCAAGTATCGCCCGTGTTGGCACTCCGTGGTGGGTGGGAACAAGGATGGTGAACCTTTATACATGGCAACATGGATGCCCCTTTGTGTTCAAAACAGACTCCAAATTGACCAAATCCTAAAAAAGGAATGAAAGCACCAAAGGTGATGTTAAACGATCGAACATGCTTGCATGTAGATTTTTTGTATGCTATGCACAATTGGAAAATATCAGTATACTTCTAGAAAAAGATGTCAAACTTTGAAATAGTAAATTGAGAGCAAACTCCAGAGACATCAATATGTTATTCACATATAGGGGGAACTACTAATATAATTATTGAATAGTGCCAAAAATGGAAAGAACAGTTGGTGTAGGAGCTACTACTATAACATGCAACAACCCAGTTTTACATTCTATTACATTATTATTTTATTTCCCATCAACTGTTTACCAGACACTACATCTGTTTTGAAGGGGCAAGCAAATCAACGTGACAGTCAAAGTGAAATATAGTGCATTTGTGGGTTTAATTTTATACCTTGGAAAAGGGAAATATTTTTCTATATGGGGTCTTTTTCGCGGAAGGGGAATGTGACTCTTGAAAAAATTTACAACACTTATTAATAGATCTGACGATGAACTTTTATCCAATGATATACATTGTATATATATATAGCCTTCCGAAGACAACATCCGTGTCCTTTCCATCTTTATCTTTTTTGTTTTGCAGCCAACATCAACATTCAGTTCCCGGGATTCCCTCATCCATTTACGGACACCTACTGGAGTATTATACAGGTGTTTTTTTCATTATTTGTGTCCAAGTTTGTTTGCCGGTTGCCCTACATCGATACTTTCATTTCATGCTTATTTTTAGGTGGAACATACTTTAAAAGAATGTATTGTTGACATAAATACGTCAGCAGTGAGTCAAGGTTAACAGGTCAAAACCTCTTTTGGATTTTCTAAACTTTTCATTAGATAGTACGTCAAACATTAGAACATGTGTTGTCTAAAGCACTGGTTCCAAATCCTGAACAAAACTACGATGGTCGAGAACTAACGACACCGACAAACCAGTTGAATTGTAACCCCAGCAGCATAGGATATAAATAGACTATATGTTTTAAAATTTATTCTAAAATTAAAAACAGAAAACACACATTTCGGAACAGGACAAAAGTAGAAAGGTACAATTTTTGTACACTTGCTGAAATATCCATGCGCATTTTTTGTTGTACGAAAATCAAATCTCTTACATAGTAAACCAGTGTTCTAGCTAGGATTTCAAAAGGGTAGGGTTCTACTTCTGAAAAGGGCACTTTTATGCGTAAACGTTGGCTGAAAAGGGGCACTTTAATGCGCAGAGCTTCTATAGCTACCGAGTTAATATGGTCAGTACTTGATTCGTGCTCTTTAATTTTATCTAGTCTATGTGACACACATCCTGTTGTAGCCCATACATTTTTCATATTGTGTCTGGTACACAAGAAACACTTCATACTATTTTCAACACACTCAAGCCATGGTCGATTTAACTTCCAATTGTTATGAAAGCCCACTTTGTGACCACTATGTCTTTTTCTAGGAGTGTCAGNATTAAACTTAAATGGTTTTATTGTGTTTTGATAATAAAATAATGTAAATGGCATATTAGATTTTGTTAATTTTGGTTTGTTTCAAGTAAAAATGTATAATAAAGGGAAATAACTCATTTTTTATATCGACTTACGAAGTTGAAAAATACGATGTCAAACTTTTGTTTTCCTTTGCCACTTTCTTTCAAACGTCTTTTCCGGGAAGGCATTGTGAATGATATTAATTTCAAAGTTTGAATTTTTATAATTACCGTGAAATCTAATCAGAAAATCGATCGATATACGTTACATTAGTTAATGTTCTAAATTTAACTTTGACATATTCAAATTAGATAGGGGGCGCTACAATGTAAACATGAAACAGTTGTTCGAAACGTGAACCAAACTGGCGACATATAAGCGACAAAAAATGAAAACACATATAAAAAGGGCACTTGTGTTTACGAAAAGGACATCCACGTTAGTCACAAAGGGCAGGCGTCACTCGGACAAGGGCGTGGGCTGTAAACAAAATATCAATTTCTAGATATTGAAATATCCATCCGCAAAATCCGCGTTGCAACAAAGAAATACTGATAGATGAGCAAACGTGCATACAAGTACCCGATTTTGAGGGGGATTTATAATATATGAATGTTGTGTGCATGCTCTTTCTGATATTTAAGTTACTCGCCCTCCTACAATTGACTCTATATGGACTATAGTTTTGTCTGGGCGGAAGGTTGCGACACATGTTGTGTAAAGCAGTGTCTTCCGGTTTGGACGAGTGCTAGCATTAAACGATTTTCGAAATGAAAGTAGATTTGAAGAAGAAATTGAAGTTTCTGACAACTGGTTCCGGTTTATTGTTTTAAGAAGTAGTGAAGGTGGTATACCACTCACTAAATTATCACCTTTTGTTATTGAAAGATGCATCAAGAGCTGTGCAGGAGAAGTTAAAAATATCACCAAACTGAAATCTGGCGGTTTGATGATCGAATGCCACCGAAAGCAACAATCATTAAACCTGCTATTGCTAAAACAGATTCATAATATTGCTATATCTTCCACTCCTCATAGAACTATAAACACCAGTCGTGGAATCATTCGATACAGAGACGAAGATTTGGACGATCTCCCTGATGATGAAATCTGCACTGAACCAGCACCTCAGGGTGTTACTCATGTAAAACGGTTTATAACGAAAAGAAATGGTCAGCAAATAAAACTTAACACCTACCTTATTACATTTAATTTTCCCACGATTATATCATCAATCCGCATGGGCCTTTACAAAGTTAAAGTCAGTCCATATGTCCCGAATCCAATACGATGCTTTAAGTGTCAGAAATTCGGACATGGTAAAGGCCATTGTAAAGGGAAACTTAGATGTAAGGGCTTCGATTGTAATAACAATCTGAAGTGCTCCAATTGTGGTCAACATCACATGGCGTCATCTAAAGATTGTCAATATTTTCTCAAAGAAAAAGAAATCCAAAAGATAAAATCAGAAAAAAAAACATTTGATATCCTGAGGCGCGCAGATTCGTCTCTGCAGCGAATGATTCACCTGCACAAAAATCATATGCCAGTATCACGAAACGTGTTTTCAATACATTTGAAACTCAAACAATGTTCACCTGGATTGAAGACACGGAAAAACAAACTCGACTTGCTGTTAAACCAAAAGAAAAGATTATTACTCCATCAACAAAGAAATTTAGTTCTTCTCAAACTGCCACCACTTCAAATACAGTGAAAACTTCAGTTTCTTCTCCATGCTCTACTAAACAAAAAAATGTCAAAAAATCTTCAAAAAGTCAACATTCCAGAGGTCCTCCACAGGACCATGGCAAATTGACAAAGGACCCTGTCCAGGTCCACAATAAATATGAACATCATGAGGATGCAGAGGATGAATCCGTATGGAATCTTCCTCCGTATGATTCACCATCTCCTATGGATGAATCGCCATCGGTAACGATGAGATCTCCTAGTAGATCTTCGACGGAAAAGTTCCCAACGGAAGAAAGCTTTTCCCCGTTCCGACACCCATGATGGCTGGAACAACTCGTACAAGCCAATTACCAATACAATGTGGGTTCACGCCCGGCTTTGTAAATTACAAAAAAGGGTGCACTCGACTCGCAGCCGCAAGTGACAAAGTTTACCAGTTGCTTGCCCATGGTCGGTGGTTCTCTCCGGCTTCCTCCACCACTAAAACTGGTCGTCATGATATAGTTGAAAGTGGCGTTAAAACACCAAAATAAAAAAAATGTGTTATAATGTCTCTGTATAGGCATATCATTTTATTTTACCATAAAGCATGTTGTAATATGTAGTATTCAACTTATATGCAGGTGCAATTGTGGAAAATGTATTGTCATGCCGACAGCAAGAGAATGTGTGTGTTGCCTTGACATCAGCAAAGTTGGCGACGTAAAGAATGAGACGAACAACATACAATGCATTACAGATCATCCTGGCTTTCATCCAGTTTGTCTAGATGAATATGTTCTGAGGGTTGCCTATTACCAGTACAGACAACAGTATGGGAATAGACCAGAACAGGAAAATGAGTATGTACAAAATGTAGATTACAATATAGCCTTTTTATTCTCCTTTATCAGTGCATCATTTTTTTTATTTTTGCTTTTCTTTGTGTTTTAATTGTACCTATACTGAAGTGACATTAATTGTAAAAATAACCATATACATGTACAGCAATGAACTGCTGCCTATATAGCCAGGGTAAGCTTTTGTCATGACTTTGCGTCTGCTGGTCCGTCCGTCTGTCATGAACTTTTCATTCAAAAATCTCTGAAACCACTGTGCCAATTAGAATCAACATTGGTATCAGTAGTTCTTGGATACATGTACATGTTACAATGATGTAGTACCCTTTAATAATTGTGTCTGGTAGGGCATTATATATAAAATCAATACAAGATAAATGGACCTTGTGAGCGATCCAGGCTCTTGTGTGCCTCTAATTCTTTCATGTTTTCATTGGTCTTTTATGTGTTTTCGCCATGTCTCAGTACCGGTACTCTTCAGAATTGTAGGTGTTCTGTCATCTTGTTGCTTCAGTAATTAATATTCATTTGCTGATACCTAATTTATTCAATCTTTTGTCATACTTAACAAGTAGTAAATGAGAAAATGCCACTGAATTTTTAATTTCAGGTGTCATAGATATACAGCCTACAGACAGTTTGTTAGGTGGTGCATTTTTTGGAACGCGAAGTCCGTGTTGTTCTCCCATCATTAGTATTTCACACAATCAGGACTGCATTCCCGTTTGATCACTACACTGGCTTTCACCAGGCAGTCAGCGATTGAACATGGATGAAAGATTCTGAACTGCCTGTTCTTTATCGGATTTTTCAAACAGGCTACACAGTAGAGGAGGCTGTTTAATTAGTAGCTGAATGCCCTCATTCATATGATACACCCTTCCGATTCCGTACGCTGTCCTCATCAAGCAGCAAACTTAGTTTACAAAAAAAAATCGTGAAGAATTTGACAATATCTGCTACCTTGTATTCCAAACATAGAATGACATAATTAAGACTTGTTCATGTGATTTAACCAGTATTTGAAAATTAAAGTAATGTATAAAGTATCATGCATTACTTCACTTTATATTTTCATTTAAACAACACACTACAGCATTTTACTGAACATTACTGCCGTTTGTTTAATTAATTTGTCAATTTTGGCATATAAGAAATAGAAAGAGATAAGAGTAAATGTTGATGGGACAACATCCCAAAAACAAACAATCACATAATAAAATAAAAAAGACGTTGTCAGAATGCCTTCAACAACAGTGAGTTCAACCCCACCTAGCAGCATACCCCCACCCCCACTTCATACATTCTGAAAAAAAAACACCCTTGTGAAATAACAATGAAGGTATAACTGATGAGAACAACCACTGGGTACATTTGTAACTGCATATAATTAAAGATGATCACAAAATATTTAAAACATACCGTAAGTACAATCCACAGGGGTTCTTCGAACAGTATAATCCCCTTTCTTGAACTTGGGATACACAATCCTGTTGGGCCATTTTATTTACTTGTTTAGTGACAAGGGCTGTTCATATTGAACTTGTCGAAGAAATGAGCTCCTCAGCATTCATAAATGCGGTCAAACGATTCACAGCAATAAGAGGAGAAGTTAAGATATTCCGGTCAGACCGTGGAGGCAACTTCATCGGAGCAGTAGATCAACGTGGAAGACGGACCAATCAAACGTTATCTCTCCGATTCCAGGGCAGTCTGGATTTTCCGACTGAAAACAATAATGTCCATAAAAGAGAGGGTTATCAGTATAACAGGAGGAGTGATACAGATAATAGCTACTATGATGAGTATCGATGTTATCCAAAGAGAAACCGTTGTAATCATGGATCCGAGGAAAGATGATGTCTCATTTTCCCTGAAATTGTAAATATGATATGTATTCTTAGCTACTTTGTTTTTACAGAAATTCCACTACATGCAACAAATTTATAGCAAAGACAGCAAGTATGCAACAGTTTTATTACGTTCATTAAGACAATTTTCTTTTGACATTATGAATAAAAATTTATGCTTAATAGAAATATTAACGAATTCATTTCAAAATTAAAACTTGCATGATGCATCCATTTTTGTGTACATGAAACTTTAGTGTTTGTCTGATTCATTTAATAATTGTTAAACTAGCCTTTTCCAGTTCATACATGCTTGTAAACAACCAATGCAGTTGATGAATCCTCCAAACATATTGGACACTATTACATATTATCAAAGGAATATAAGTGATTTCAAATGGATCGATATATCAGAAGCACACTATGTGACATTATTTCTATATAGATTGACATTTTTTGCACACCAGGTGAGTTATTTATGCGTATATATGGACATTCATCAGATTCAGAAACATTTCTTAGCACACCATGTGACATTTATTTTAGAGGATATATATATATCAACATTAGATTCAGAGACATTTCTTTGTGTATATGTGGACAAACTTTTCCTTAGTTTATCTTTTCTTTTCAGATTTATTTGAAATTATTGTGTTTTATTTATGTATATACCATACCATGCCCACTCCACTGCCCGTAACGTTTTCCAAATCATTTTGAAGCTTTCGAAAAGCTGACCGGTGTAGTAATTTTGCTTCAAAATTAAGTATTAAAAATAAATGTTTTTATATTTTAAAATATGACTTTTTTGTAAAGCTATTTCAAACTTTTACAAATCAAATATTTTGAAGTTTAATTTACATTTTATTTTATCACATCTTTTTGTATGTACTACAAGCTAATCTAAAAGAATAACACTATGGACTTTTAGATAGCAACGCTATTTCTAATCCAGAATTATCAATTGACATTAGGTGACCAATCAGTCTTTTGTTGGAGACAAACATATTAGCAATTCAGCTTAAAGGTGCTAATTGACTCTTTGTGCCACCCAAACAATCACCCATTAAGATAACGATTTTGACCAATTCACTCATTTGGAATTTAATACGTGAAGTTCATACGCTAATCCAGTTTTAAATCTCCATACAACAGATTCAATTGGTCAACAACACCGAAAATAGTTCGACACTACTGACCGAACTTTGTTCTTTGAGAAGTTCACATTTACTGTGACATTCAAAGACTAAAGTTGTTTATATTTTACTCAGTAGTTAGTCAACTATTTTCAGATCCTGTCCAGAGGCAAATCAATAAGGCCTACCCACAGGACTAGTACTACTACTACAATTCCAACAACACACAGAATATCCACCAACACAATACAGATACGGCAGTACTATGTTAATTGCCCTAACATTTCACCAAAAAAGGGTGCTCTCGACTCGCATGTGATAAAGTTTACCAGTTGCTTGCCCACCACTAAAACTGGTCGCCATGATATAGCTGAACTATTGTTGAAAATGGCGTTAAAGATTGACTGAAAATAACATTGTCGTCGTGTGTACGCTGAAAACATACCGTTGGACATTTTTAGTGTATTGAAGCGTAACCATTATAATTATATACGCTTGTTAAAAATATCAGTTTATAATGAGATTTGCAGAGTTATTACGAACTTTATATTAAACGTGTGAGGAAATTACATTCCCGAACGATTCAAAAGCTCACTAGATCTTATGTTATGTGTTATAGATATTCGCCTATAAATAAAACTTATTTGATTAGATATTTGAACGCAACTGAAATTCCGGAAGTGACGTAAAAGGTTTCCCCGAGTCAGTTTCCATTCTAGTCGCCAACCAAGAAGGACATTCCCAACTCTGAGAGGTCTCAACGTCTTTGGAAACCACTCGTAAATGTGACGTCACGATCGAAATATCGAGACTTCCTGAAAATCCACGAAAAGAGAACCCCCCCCCCGAAAACTGGACCTTGCACGATACATCATACTACATGGAAGCGACAACTGTAAGAAAAGAGATCGACGCTCCTGGATTTGTTTCATCCAAACCCCATTATTGTCTGCTCATAAGAGACGTTAACAAAGCAAATTTAAAAGTGTTTCGACTGACGGACAAACGACCATTGTTTTTAAGCTTTGGTTTTAAATAAATGTATGTGTATATACGTTTCATCAATAATAAATAAAAATATTTTAACTTTTAAATAATTGTTTCACGTGGACTACGACAGGTATCCTGTGCCTTGTGCAGGATGTCTTAGTAGATTAACTTTTGTATTTCTTAAACTTTAAATAATTGTTTCACCCTTGTTCTTATACATGTAAATAATGTCTTTATTCTCATTTCTCTTTCTGCGATTTGAATAGTAATAAATAAATGCATGATGTAAATATAATAAAAAATAAATTAAAAATTATATTAAAAAATGTCGGTGTTTTATAGAAATCACCGACAACACCGTGTTCGATTTTTCTTGGGCATTTCGCGGTGCCCGAAGTTGAAGAAAGAGTAATTTTCGTCTGTATTTTGTTTAATTGCAAAGCACAAATAGTTCCTATTTTTTAACTTAATTGGTTTATAACGTTCAGTTTTCTGACCTCCTTTCCAAATAATCTAATCATTACTGGCTTTTGTCACGCGAAATGGGGGTTGCAGAGCTTTTCGCTGTTAACTTTATTTTCTAGGTTGAATATCCCAGGTGTAAAAAGGTCAAAATTGCTATTCCAAAATGGGAATTAAAGTCCTTGTTTGATCCAAGCAGCATTGAAGTTAATATAGTTGAAGATAACATAGATAAGTGGGTGAATTATTCCCTACTTTGATAAAACGAGTTGTCGTTACTGTTAAGAGTTATTGTCCGTGAGAGTAGGTATATCGATTTCCGGTTTTAGAGTTTTCTTGGCGGATGATTCAAAACTTCAACACCATATCAAATTAAATGAAATCGCTTGATGATATTGACCATAAATCAACAGTAGAAGATTTTCTAACACTAAAGAAAACAGACTTGGTAACTTTCCTCAGAAAATTCAATGAGCAAACATCAGGAAATAAGTCTGAACTTGCCCTTAGATGTTATAATGTCAATCAACTGAACCATGGTATAACGCAAAATATTGAAAGCAATGATGAAAGAAAAAACAGCAATACTGATATTCAAGATATTCCCCCTATTACAGAGCTAAACTCAGGGTGGACTTGTTTTGGGAGCGTGTTGACTCAACTACTTTATAAGCTAGACTATTTATTGCCGTATAATAGACATATAATATGATACATACAAGTGCTAAAACAATTATATTAAAGAATGTGATGGGGAGCGACCTTATCTGAACTGATGGCGACAGAGTTCTAAACAAACACCTGCACGGCTTTAGTCTGTGTGTGGTTGTAAACACGATAGATGATTAACCTTGAATTATCATTTGATTTATGCCACATCCCCCTTTGTCGGCTTTTAGAAAATAAACATTTAACACTTTAAGTCAGAAAGACAATTACAAATCAAGTCTCGTCGGAGGTTTTGAGATTCTCCCCGAACGTGTAATATAATGTTCCGAGTTATTTTGTTTTGGTAAATCAGCTGATTTGTGCACTGTTATTTCAATGTCAGATTGTTCATCATTGTCAGTTTTTACTTTTGCTAGGTGTCTTCTATTTCGCCTCACGTCACCCCTTTCTATTTCAACAATGTACGAACGCGGGGTGTAAGAGTCTTGTTTAACTTTTCCCCATATTTTCTTATCTTTAACATAAACATTGTCATTTGGTTCAAGTTTTTCTAGATTGGTTACACGATGGCGTCTATCATAATTGAGTTTTTGTCTCTCTTTCCTTTTGACGCAAGAGTTCATTGTTTGCTTGTATGGGCTTAAGTTCATCACTCACTATCGGCAATGTACTCTGCAAACGTCGTCCCATTAGCAATTCAGATGGGCTGTATCCATTTCCCAAAGGAGTTGTTCTGTACGCCAGTAACGCTAAGTAGAGATCCTCGGACTTCGTTAACATACGTTTTACAGTCCCAACGGCTCTTTCGGCTAGTCCGTTACTTTGCGGGTATCTTGGGCTACTCGTAATATGCTCAAATCCATAGCTTTTGGCAAACTTACGGAACGCATATCCACTGTACTGTGGTCCGTTATCAGATATGAAAGTTTGTGGAATTCCGTGTCGCGCAAATATTGATTTTAAATGGTTGATTACAGCGTTTGAACTTGTACTATATAACCTGGCTATCTCAATGTAACGCGAATAGTAGTCCTCCACAAGTAAATATGACTGTTTATTATGCTCAAATAAGTCGGACGCGACTTTTTCCCATGGTCGGTTGGGAAATTTCGAACACATCATCGGCTCAGCTTTGTCGCTTCTCGTTTCGGCACATGTTCTACAGTTTCTAACAACTTCATCAAGTTTTTTTTTTATTAATTCCAAGCCACCAAACAGTATTTCTCGCGCGTTCGCGGCATTTCACTATTCCTTGGTGCGCTTCATCCAATCTACTCAGAATGTCTCGTTGCAGGACAGCTGGTATAACTAAACTTTTACCTTTAAGGAAAAGTCCATCGTGAACTGCGAATTCTGCACGCATCGGCCAATATGAAAGTAAATCAGTTCTTATCTTCGATTTTTTTGTCCATCCTTCATGGCATAATTCCTGAATTATCGGATCACTCGCTTGTTCGCGGCGGATTTCCTCAAGTCTATTATTTCTTTTTCAATAGTTCACGCAATGGTTCTGTGAGGAGAGCTAGACGACCTGAAAATGTGCTTAGCTTGTTAACCATACATAGGAAACGACGAACGTCTGATACATTCGACGGCGGATTCATGTCTTTGATAGCTTGAATCTTATCTGGATAGGCGCGTATTCCGTCAGCATCTATAATATGTCCTACAAATTTCACTTTATTTCGCGAGAATTCACATTTCCCTGCATTTAATATTATGCCAGTCTCTTTCAGATTCTGAAGAACGGCTTCTAAACACGTATCATGTAGACTTTGATCCTTACCGTGAACAAGAACATCATCCATGTGACATACGACTCCTTCTATTCCTTCAAGGGTCTCAGACATACGTTTCTGATAGAACTCGGGCGCGGAGGAAATCCCGAACGGCATACGCTCGAACTGGAATCGCCCAAACGGAGTAATGAAAGTTGTAAGTGGCTTACTTTCCGCGGATAACGAAGCTTCCCAAAAACTTGAATTTGAGTCTATTTTGCTGAAAATCTTAGCCCCTGTTAATTGTCCAAGTGTTTGATCAACACACGGTAACGGGTGATTTTCGCGGAGAACTGACTCATTCAGCTTGGTAAGATCCACACATATACGTACACTTCCATCGCTTTTCGACACCACTACCATCCCAGAACACCAATTTGTCGGTTTATCCACTCGAGAAATAACACCCATATTTTCCATTCTTTGAAGCTCTTTCTTCACTTTTTCCATTAACGGAATTTGAACACGTCTCGGAGTAGATAACGCAAATGGAACATATCCTGGTTTTAGCTTGATTGTATATTCCCAATCGGTTTTGCCTAATCCACTGAATAATTCACTATATTGCTCTTGCACGGTATCAACATTTTTCACATCTGACTTTGACAATAATCCCAAATATTGAATTGCAGGCCTTCCAAGTAAAGAATTTCGTAATCCTTTCACTACATATAATTCCTGATTTGATTTTGCACTTTTAGCTTTTAATTAACACTTAAATTTTCCAAGAACTTGTAATTGCTTTTGACCTGGCCCAAATATAATTTTATCCGCTTTCACCAATTTTACATTTTTCAACTTTTTGAACACATATTCCGGGACTACGGATAAATCGGCACCTGCATCGATTTTGAATTGAATATCGGTATCCTTCACTTTTAGATTAATAATCCACGGTGCTGAATCGTTGGAATTAACTTCCCCTAGAAAACTATAATCCTCGACTTCTCCGACGGTGCTTCTAGATTTACATACGGACGCGTAATATCCTTTTTTCGAACACTTGTGACAAGTTGCATCCCTTGCTGGGCAGTTATTCCTATTATGGGTAGGTGATATTCCACATCTGTTGCATTTACCGCTGTGTTGCTTCTGAGCCTGTTGATGTTTTGGAGCTGTTTTCTGCTGAAACGTGGACTGCTGTTTATTTTTGTAACGTGACTTTACTACGTCAAGGTTTGCTTCGGGTTATATTTGTCCTCGAATTAAAGGTTGCTGCTTCTTCACTACTTCACTTTGACGAGCTAACGATATAGCTTTTTCTAAAGTCAAGTCTGGATCAAGCTGCATCTTTTCTGACAGCTTGTCATCACGTATTCCAACAACAATAAGGTCTCGAATTAGCTGTAACCGCAATGTTCTGATAATGTGTGTAATGAAGTGGTCCACAGATTCACCCTCATTTTGTCTCCGCTTGTTGAATTTGGCCCGCTCGAAAATGTCATTCCGTTTCGGGATGAAATATCCATCGAACTTCTCCTTAACAACATTAAATTTCTTCTTATTATCGTCTGATAATTGGAAAGAAGAAAATATCTCGTCGGCCTCGCTACCCATACAATATATCAAAGTATTCACTTGGATAGTTCCATCTTTATCAATGAGTCCGCTGGCTCTTCGAAATCTCTCAAATCTTTGTATGTATTTTTGCCATCCCTCGGGCTTCGAAAAATCGAACTGCTCCGGGTTTGAAACTTTAAATGTTGCCATTATAACTTAATTAAGTCCACTTTTTGTTAGAGCAAATCTTAACAAATTTACACTGGCCACCATGTTTTGGGAGCGTGTTGACTCAACTACATTATAAGCTAGACTATTTATAATACAGACATATAATATGATACAAACAAGTGCTAAAACAATTATATTAAAGAATGTGATGGGGAGCGACCTTATTTGAACTGATGGCGACAGAGTTCTAAACAAACACCTGCACGGCTGTAGTATGTGTGTGGTTGTAAACACGATAGATGATTAACCTTGAATTATCATTTGATTTATGCCACAGACTAGCACACAAGATTTGCACCCTCAGATATTGTATAAAGATGTTGGAGATTACTTGTTACACAGTACTCATAGAACGGAGGACAGAGTAAAAATGCAATGCTATCGTCAGTTTATTAGAGGTTTTATATGTCAAAATTTTGCTGTCAGATCCAAATGCTATCCATCTATGAAGCAGGAAACCTACACACAATGGATACTAATAACAAAGGACAAACCATTCCACATAGCCCAGGCCAGTTGTACATGCCCTGCCGAGTAAGTTTTTCACACAGATACTTTTTATCTCAAATCATTTTCACTTTTTCAAATATAAGCTCAAATGAAATATTGTACATCAATGACTTTAACTCTGCCAGGTTTTACCTGCCGGTTCCAAGCCCGGATAAAAGAGGATGGAAGTCATTAAATGAATACAAATATTTCTAATAAAACATTTAAGATTTTCTAAAAGAAGATGTTGCATCACTAGTGCATAATGTTTGTGTTGGAATGACTGAAAAAAAACTAAAAACTTTCAATCTACTTTCTAATACACTTACAAGTTCCTACAGGTAGAATAATGCCAAAATTATCTCTGACTGAAATAACATTTTGAAACGTCAGTAGTCTGTCTTTTTTCCTCGTAGATCTTGCTTCTGGGTGTGTACTGAAACATGAAGCAGAATAATTTATTGTGAAATTCCTCCATGTTAACATTTCTTTCAAGGATATGAGAGAAATGTGTAGAACAAATGTTTAAAGAACTTTCATTGACATTGTCTGGCAATATACCACATTCTGTGAAAACTGTTTTTTTTGTAATTTTACTTTTTATTGTTGCCTAATTGACAATTTACATACATCATGTTCATGCCTACATAATAAATATAAATGTATTGTTACAGTTTGATCATGCAAAAGAGTTTTTCATTTTTCTTTTAACTATACCATGTGAAAACTATTTGCACCTCCTTCTCAGCATGATTTTTCAGAATAGCATTATCATTCGAACATTCTACAGAGTCAACCAAGTAATTGAAATAACAAGCCATGTTTCTCCTACATTTCAAGTCCTTTTTGTTACACAAAATACCTGTATTTCATTGATATTCATAATACTATACGGAGATAAATATTGTAAGCAAATCCTTTCAAGGACTTAACATACCTCCTAGAAGGAGAATTCACTTAGGATACAAAGAAAGATAACTCTTGTTTAAAATAAAGCTAAAATAAATATTTCACATACTGTAAGAGTCCCACCTGTTACATTATAGACAATGTTTATTCTGAATACGATTTCTTGTATCCAGATTTAGTACTGAGTTCACGGAGGCTGTTCAATGAATATTTTCTAAGAATTGTTTTGGGGCACAGATGGCAAATTACATAGATTTTGTCCAAGGGATTATTATAAAGTGACAAAAAACCCATTGAGATATTTCGTTTTTAGTTTGTACATATATAACCAATGCTACTAGCAAAATATGAACAATGTCCTATGCTGAGTTTTTATGTAAGACTGATTTGAATTTGCCTGTGATTTTCCCATATTAACCTAAGAAAACTAACTTTCAACAGGCCTTTTTAAAAATCGGAAGCATTAGAATCACTAATATTTTCTATATTGTTAGATGAACATATTCAGATCATCAATAGATACAGAAGCAGCTGGTAGTATTCTGCAATGTAGTTTATTGTATCATCATTATGTGTTGTGATAGAGATATATTTCTTGTTATATGTTGTTAGGTCACACGTCCCTAGCCAAACAAATATCCATATGGGTCCTAGGTCTGCTATTTTTTGCACTATGACCGATTTTAACCAGTTTAGACGATCTTTTATTTTGGCACCACTTTTGCTCCACCATATGATTTCTTTTTCTACTGTGTGAGTTCCTTTGGCATGGTGCTTAAGCCAGTTACCTTTGCTGTCTGGTAATACTACTGGCGTGTATATTTATCGTAAGTTGGTGGTTCTTTGACATTGTTCAAGAATTTTACCAGTTTGTTGTTCGACATGGACAGTGGTCGAGTACGGTAAAAGGTTTGGTAATTTCTGTACAAAGTGATATACTAGGGATGGTTATCCAGCTATGTTGGTTTAGAAAGCCATGTTTGCACAATTTCTATCGTGTGGTAATATTTCAATGTTGAGAAAAAAAAAAAAAAAATGGCGGATTTGTATTGCTTCTTCTTCTTCCAGGTATAGAACTGGAGTCGCGGACGACTGTATTAAGTTCTGCGGTAACCATGCACATGCCAGACACACACAGCTGCTACCCCTTCTATATATACAATTAAAATCCACATTATGTTACAGCTAAAAACTATGTACATGGGCACGTGGGGTCTAGTGGCTCAGAGGGCTAACCACCAGGATAGCCCTGAACTGCTCTATGGATGTTGCAGCTGTGGTGGTAGTTGGAAGCTGGTTCCAGTCTCTGATGGTACGCTGGAAGAAGGAGTTTCTGTATACTTCGCAGTTAGTGCGCTCTTGGTACAGTTCAACTAAATTTTTATGGATTAAATCGCATTAAACACAAATAAAACTATGGAATATTAAACTGACATGTTTTTGTGTGTCATCAACTATTTTTTGGTGAAATGCAAGTAAATTCCTGATAGTAATCTGTATTTTTTCTTCTTCGCGGTTTGAAAAAAGCGTCGACCACTTTGCGCATGCGCTCTCTCTCTAAAATGTCCATAGGCAAAACTGTTTATTGAATTTTTCCAAAAACGTTTATCATCAAAATTACACAGTCCAGTCTTTCGAACATTATTCACATATAAAATATGATTTTCACTACGAATTTTTCATTTTTTATAATGCGTTAACTTGGATGTCAAGTGACAACCGTTATTTTATGCAGTTCACTTTGTGTATATTATGGTAATTATATTACAGATCAACCCTGACAAAAACCTTTTTTTAATGACGTTTCGTTAAACCTTTATTTACACACTGCCTTTGTCCTTTCTGTTAAATTATAATCGATGGATGTGGTAGTAATTAAATACAATAAATCTTAATTACTTCTATCATACTGCAGATCAGTAAATTGCACTCCTAATAAGTGTTGTAACTATGAAAATGTGACCGAGGTATTATAACCTGTGATTCACGATTGACTGAAAATAACATTGTCGTTGTGTATACGCTGTAAACATACCGTTGGACATGCATAGTGTATTGAAGCGTAACCATTATAATTATACACGGTTGTTAAAAATATAAGTTTTTAATGAGATTTGCAGAGCCTATATTAACTTTTGTCACTCATAGCTCACAGGCTCTAGATAAAAAAAAGTCTTAAGGACATATCCTCCAGATTTATGGGAGATAACAACTAGCATATTTTTATATTTCTACTGGAATCATGACATTGAAAATGATTTTTGTCTTGAATGCAATTTGTTTGTTCTGGAAATATCACAGGTGCAAACACATTAATGAAAAAAA
>MJUT01061276.1:105483-137362 GCA_002080005.1 Gigantidas platifrons
GCTGGTGAACATTTTTTTAAGTATAATTGTATAATTTCAGATCGAATAAGTTCATAATGACAGACAACACATTTGATTTTGAAAGAGAACTGTGGCCTGTAGAGGGAATGAAATGTGATGTAGAGGGGTGTACAACCCCTATCTTCAGGTCATTTTCAATCTATATGAAGCACTGGAAGGCTGTGCATAACCAGTTTGTTCCAGTGTATAACTGTGTTTGGTGCAAGGAAAAGCTGGCCCGCAGATGTGATGTAACAAGACATCCGCGATTTCAGCATTCTGTGGGGCAGATAGATGCCAAAAGGATTGCTGAAGGAGTTACACCTGATCGGCTCCATAATATGCATTTCGTAGATCCGGGGGTTAGGAAACCCAGGAGGATGCCTCCGAAGGTCTATGCTGAGGCAAGAGACCGTGCCCAGAAAGAGCGTAGGGAGTACGCAGAAGCACATCATGTGGACTTCCCTAATTTAGAGGGGGCTGTCCTTGTGCCAAGGGACAGAGTGGCCTATGTGTTTCATGTACCCGGTCTAGGCCAGAGACTTCAACTCAAACCCAAGTCCGGATGGAATGTAGAATGTAATTAACTGTGTTGTTAAATTGTTTCCGTGAAATGTGATTTGTTGCCATGTTGTGATGTTACCAGTGCCATTTGTGATTGTTTGTTGTTATCCATGGACATATGGAGTGTTTTGATTGACTTTGTAATATTGTGTTATATGTGTGATTATTTATTTAATTTGTTGAAATTTTGAAAAGGTGCTAAATTTATCTTTATTGTTAAATTTGTGTTAAATTGATTTAGTGATCTATTATGTAACCTTACTTGTATTGAATTTTGAATTTATTTTCAAAATTGTTTTCCATATAATTTGATCTAAGTGGGGAGGAGTGTAACGGTTACGTATTTTTAGATTTTGTATTTTCGTTTTTATAAATCAAATTTACACGAAAAATTATAATTTCAAGTCTTAGACATTAGTTTAAATGACTCCCGTGGTTTGCATAATACTTATGAAAATTGCTCATGTCATATGTTTGAAATAATTTTACGTTTTTAAATTAGAACAGTAACTTTTTCTTCTTTGAATCTGAAGTGTTTTCAATGTCATCCATTTCGGTACTTTTTCCAAACGATTTTAGTTAAGATGCTTTTGATTGGTTGATGCTGTGGTCATCTAAGATATATTATATAACTGATTCAATTGGTTCGTGTCTAGTAAATTAGGGTATAAAAGAGCGTGATTTTAGGGGTAAATTGTCTTTCGGCCATTGACTTGTGTAAGGTCTACCTCTCTCTCCTTATTATAAGAGATCGTAATTTCAATCCTACAGATTGTCTTCCATTTTTTTTAACATGTCTATTTTGATATAAAATCTCGGTAGAACTTCCCTTTAAACATGTAAACTTTTACTAAATTATAAATTTATAGTCCGTATATTGAGTCCACAGCGTGTTGCTCTTTAAATTATTGATAAAATGTAGTTCTTTTGTGCACTAAGTAAATATACACTTGTATTGGAGTGTGCCACGTGTACGGTGTGTTCGATTGTAACTTCCATCAGTAATGATGTCTTGGTAGCCATTACACAACTCCCATTTTTTTAAAGTTATTTTTTTTTATAGAATTGATTACATAAGTTTTTGATGAATTTTTGATAACTTTACATATCTTTATTAGAAATATTTTGTTATAAATTTTGATATTGAAATATAAAAATGAATTGTTGATTCTTGATTATTGCTATATAAAGTATCTGAACTTTAATAGATCTTTGTTTCCTTTGCCATAACTCGAATCCCAGAGGAACGAACTGAAATGTTCTAGATTTGGTTGTCTGTCTGTCTGCCATCATCTTCACTTGGCATACATCGTGTTCCTAGACAATAAATTTTGGCGTGCATTGCTATTGCAATCATACCAATTTTTATACATGAAACTGGGTTTAGAAAAGTAAAACAAATTGTCCGGAAAATATACCCAAAATCTAGAATCGGCAACACTTACAAGAGAGCGGGGACTTACATACACATACCCCTCCTGTTACACACGATTGACTGAAAATAACATTGTCGAAACCATTATAAAAAATTATATAGATACAGTAGTAACTCGATTTCAAGAAACTTTGGTAACAACTATAAATTCACTTGATATAAATGTTGAAATTGTTAACTTAAAGAGTAAGATATCAAAGGTAGAAGAAATGTTGCTAAAAAATGACGAAGAAATACATGGATTGAAAATGGAATATTCCAATTCATATAAAAACATGGAACAGTTATTAAAGCAGATTCTAATATAGTCCGAGATTCCTCTGCCGTTCGACGACTATTTAGAACTTGCTGTTGTCGTTTGAACGTCAGAGCGCTTGCCATAAACAAAACAGCGGATTTTCCTCTCCCACTCGAGAGAGACACATTTCCACGTTTTGTGGCTATCAGATTTTATTTTCTATCCAAAACCCTAATATATATCACTTCACCAATCATTTTTCTATTCATTCATAACCATCTTACCCTCAGAAATTGGTGTTGCACTCCATTACAGCACGATTTCCCCAGACCTATATAATTTCGTCATTTTGAACACTGACATTTTGGAATATTTATCACGTGACTTCGAGAGAACTACGATTACCGCAATGTATCATGGGAGATGATTTGCATATAATCTGACCTTGTCCAAAAAATAGGGTGAAACGTAACACATGCTCTTTCCGAAACCCGCGGATAACACTGCCAAATGAATCTTTTCTATCCAACATATTTTGTATTATTTCTTTCTGCTCTGATTTGAGCTGTAGATGGAACTGTTTGTCCTGCAGAATACGCTTTATATCGTCTTGTATGTTTGTTTACATATGCTAATTTGGCGCGCTGCATTTAGTAGCTCCCATCATGCAATGCGTTGCTATCATCTTTTAGTTAGTATCGCGAGATCACGTTAAAAAAAATGGCAGTGAAATGACCAAATCGGGTGTAAGAAAAAAAACGTGCTGTAATGAATGAATGAATGAATGAATAGAAAAATGATTGGTGAAGCGATATATAATAGGGTTTTGAATAGAAAATAAAATCTGATAGCCACAAAACGTGGAAATGTGCCTCTCTCGAGTGGGAGAGGAAAATCCGCTGTTTTGTTTATGGCAAGCGCTCTGACGTTCAAACGACAACAGCAAGTTCTAAATAGTCGTCGAACGGCAGAGGAATCTCGGACTAATTCAAATACAAAATCAATGGTGGACTCGGATAAATCTGCTTGGGATACAATCTATGATATAGCAGAATCTGTAGACAATTTATAATTATATACCTCTAGTAAAGATTCAAATGTACTGTATGCAATTTATTATTTTTCTGTTACAGGACTATCATCCAAAAGGCGCTAGCGTCTTACGGGTAGATGATATTCCAACTGCTTTAGGAACAGCAGTTTTTATATACAGGCAAAGACTTGATCCCTAGATGTAAAAATATCCTCATAAACAGCAGAAACTGTTCATGATATCATTACTTTAAGTAACGTAATATTGCGTTAGGTAATTCAAATATAGTAAATCATTAAAATACATAGTTTAAGTAAATTATTGTGATAGTTATGAACTTTCCTCATAATACTGTTGATAATGTACTCCATGGCCTGTTGATTTTTTTTTACTGAATAAGGGCCCGATGCACCCGTGTAAACTTCACAACATGACAGGTAGAAGTAATATCTGCCTAATTAGTTCTATGGTCGTCATCACGAATTGCTTTACAAATATAAACTTTCAGTTACTCGGATAACAATTAATCTCATATGGGTTTAATATCCTAACAATTTGAGACACAATATGTCAATTTTATATATGTCTCCCTCATTCATTTTAAACAAAGATCAATGAATTTTGAAATACTACATAAGTTTGTTCAACTTTTGACTACTATGTTTATGAAAAACATTTTAAGCAAATGTGACATTTTGTCTAATCTATTTGCAAAAAATGTCACATGAAAACTTCGCAGAGAACAAGGGTGTATCCAGTTAAACCATTGGGGCTAATGAATCAAGAAGTTGTCTTAAATGAACCTACATATGACCCTTTTGTTGAACATATAATTCGAATCAGGTAGGTATAAAAAGTAACAAGGACTTAATCGAAAGTGCAATTGTATGCCAAAATACGTTCCATACGAACAGATTTCATAAGTAATACTACGAGTAAAATTTATTTCGTTTGGATTATATTTCACAAAATTACTGTGAAAACGTCCCTGTTGGAACCTATTTCACACCTTTTCTATGACAAGTGTTCCTTTTGGCACGTATTTCATAAAGAAGCATTTTTGTTACACAATGACCAGAATAAGCCAAGTGTGGATGAAGTGTAGTGCAGTATAGAAACAATGAGTCAACTTGTAAACACGTGTTTATTCTGTCTGAAACATATAACTGATAGGTCTTATAGATCTCTGTCGTCGTCCACTTCTCGGGAGCAGTATAAAGAAGTTTACAAATTGCTTTCATTATCGGAAGTAAATGAATTTCGAAACTAAATGAAGATCTTAAGACAAAATCTCAAATTATAAAGCAGGAACGCGACAAATTTATTTGTGTTGTAAAAGATTTGCGAGGAATTAAATGTAGTACGACAGCAGTGACAACACCATCGCCAAGAGGCTTCAAACGTCCATACGGTACAATTAAGCAAACGCCAACATCTATGAAATCCAAGAAATATTTATTCGTCTTCCCCTGACCATCACAGAAATCGCACCAAGCAATGGAATATCAACGATAAATCAACAGACAGAAGTCACACATGGTGCCAAGGTTGACAAAACTACACAGACTAAAGTGACGGAGCAATTTGATGTTAAAGTATGCACAATTTTTACCATGATAAATGAATCTGCACAAGATGGCATAAAAAATAATACTTGTGTTTCCGCTAACATGCTATAAAAAATAGGGTCGAAAAATAAGATACTCTACCTTTATTTTATTTACAAGGGATTATTGGAGATGCACAGCAAGCACAAGTTGTGAAAATCTTACCCTTTCAACAAGAACATGTAATATTGCTATTATAAAATACTGGTAATGACTTTGAACAGTTAAATGTTGGAGAGTTATTTGGTTAGAAAACACTGGTCATAGTAAAAAAAATCACTAGCAAAATCTTTTCTTATACCATTTTATGTAAACTGTTAAAAACCGGTCTCACTAATTAGCGACAAGAAGGGTTGACACGATTTACCACACAATTCATGTAACTTGTTGCTATAATGTTTTATTTTAATTATTTGCATGTAAAATGATGTAGTAAAGCTTTTTATGAGAAAGAGAAATACCCCATAAAATCGTGAAAAATACTTTTTTCTCAAACGGCTTGAGCAATTTAAACCAAAATTGGTACATATAGTTTTCAAGGATTCTTTATTGCACAGGTGAGTGACTACAGGCTCCTTAGAGCTTTTGTTTGAGTAGTGCTAACAAAGAAAGTAATATCCTACATTTGTCCTATATCCTGATAATACATGGATTTTTAGCATATTTTTAATCAATGTATGTATGTATTCTTTCAGTTTCTTCAAAGACTTAATAAAGCTCACATTACTTTATCAGCTGGTTCAAAGAAATATTTCATGGATGACTTAGGAAAATGTTGTGATAAAAATATTGTTCGATTTTCCCAAGTATAAAAGACGGAACAGATGGGGCAACGTGGATTTTCGAGTGTCAACCCACGAGATGAGAATGAATATAAAATCTAAAGATTTTCATCTTTTTGCATCAGATTATACTTCAGACAGAATAGATTTAAGAAATATGATGCAAATGAAATGTAAGCGTTGGTGATCCAAATTCTGTAAAATTAGAAAATGTCTTGCCATCTGCAGATGAGGATAAACTTTTCAGAGAAAGCTTGAATGTTGTATTAGCGAGCGAGATGATAGAATTGTCGGACAAGTTTTTGTGGATGAAAATGTTTGTACCTGACCATATTCCTCACGAACTATCAAAAGAAATGTCACAGATATCAGTCCCATTCCTGATTGTCACAAACTAGAGTTGTCGTTCTTGGAAATGGTTTCGGTAGATATAATCAACTTCCGGTTTTGAAAAACAATGGGCAGATATTATTGCTGCATGCCAGCATGCTCAAATTACACTGGAAATGTAGGAATATTTGGGAGGACAGTGCAATTACATAAGCTTTCGACAAACCATTCACTTGGGAGGTCATGGATAATGGCAATAAGTAGAAAGAACTGGTCTCCAACAAATTAAACACGTATATGTTCAGATCACTTCATTGATGGGATCGGACCAGACAGAAAACACAACGATAAAATTCCGACAGAAAATCTGGCACAGCAACTCCAAGGATGAAACCCCAAGTGTTGTGATACCGTCTCAGATGTTGACATGACACAACAGAATCAGATTACACTTAATATTGCGACTATGCACACGTATGTTGTAAATAATAAGAATTTGCATATATGTGAAAATATTGATCAGAATTTAAAGCATACAACTAAAAATACTATAAAAGTTGGGTAGAATCTATCGCTAAATACACATGAAATTATTGTAAACACCCTCGTTTCACAAATCAAGTTTTTATTAAATCTCTTGTCTTTATTACAGGACTTTGATCCGATTGTCCTTGATGAGGTAGTGTTGGGGGTTGTTAGAATGTTTCGAGAGGAACTTTTAGTAATGTCCCATTACGAGGATTACAACAGATCCAATAGGTATGCAGCCTACCGTTAGTATACCATTTGGGCACATGGCCGACTTGGAACTGGGGTCAGACGTGTGATCCCAAACTGTTGTACCTGTAACATTAGGGACAAGTATCCTGATCCATATGGACAATACAAGAATTTCATTCCTGGACGATTTAATTAAAACTTGTTCATGAAATATTTTGTATCCCATATACCATAATGAGTTGTTAATTTCACAAGTTGGTCAGTTGGAATTATAAATTTAATTTGAAAGTTTTCCATCTTGTTATTATTTTTTATTTCTATCAGCACTGACAACTTCTTCTAAAATGGACTGACAGTCTTTTATATAATTCAAAACCAAACTTGGCAGAGATGTTTTCTATGAGGTCCTACACAAGAGTTGTTACTTTGGTGCAGATTCGTCAAAAACATGGCCGCCATGTGACTGAAAATTCTGATTGGTCGATTTTCATGAACCGCTGAAGGGATTGAATTGAAATCTGGTATATATGTTCCTAGGAATGTCTTTAACATGTGTTGTTACTGTTTGCGCCATTTGAAAATTCAATGTGCAGAAATTCTGTTAGACCTGTAAAAACAAAGTGACAACCTAAATTTATTTTATGCGACAATATAGTCAATTGTTTTGTCTTGGTCTTCAAATCTGGATTTCTGAGATGCTACAATATCCCGAGTTGGAGGTAGTGGAATTGGTGCAAGATGGACCGAGATTCTTCTGGGATCATCTACTTCCAACTGCACACGTTGATTCATTCCTTCATTATCTTGCAGTCATACAAATGACGGCCCTTAATAGTCTTGGAACATAGGAATATGAGTTGTCAGCTTTAACAGGCTGCACAGACCATACAGCTGTCTTTTTGTTGTAACTTCTCTGCCACCTGAAGTACAAAAACACATAGAATGTAATTCACAAGAATAAAACAATAATTGAGATTATGATCTATGGAGCTCTAACTTTCAATTCAAGATGAATATCTCGAATGTATAGTGAACGAGCAACTGAACATATCATTACAAGTCCACTTTATGAAGGATTTGAGTGCTTTGTAGACAGATTTTAGGTGGTGGTCATCCACTAAGAAGTTCCACGGCAGGCATCACGAGCACAACGGTTACAGGGTTACCCAAATCAGAACTGATCTTCATTTGTTGATGATGTCTTTCACTTCACCGGAATTCCGTGGTGGGTGGGGGACAAGGATGGTGAACCGTTATACATGGCAACATGGCTTCATCTTTTTGTCCATCTGTACCAAATCCCCAAAAAAAGAAAAAATGAAACTGGAGTAAGCGATCTGTTTCCTAAATTTATAATTTTAAAAAGTAAAGAAGGACTCATACCTCTTACAAAATTGTCACCTTTTGTAATCGAGAAATCTATAAAGAGCTGTACTGGAGAAGTAAAACACGTTACGAAAATGCGATCAGGTGGTTTAATGATAGAAGACAACAATCGGTAAATCTACTAGCACTAAAACAAATCCACAATATAGAAATATCCTCTTCTCCTCACAGAACATTTAACAGTAGTAGGGGAATCATTCGTTACAGAGACGATGATTTGTCCGAACTATCTGACGATGAAATCTGTCATGAGTTAGTGCCTCAGGGTGTCACACATGTGAAGCGTTTTACAGCAAAAAGAAATGGTAAAGTACTAAATTTAACACCTTTTTGATTACTTTCATCTTCCCAACTGTACCTAGTTCCCTTCGCATGGGCCTTTACAACGTTAGAGTCGGTCCATATGTTCCAAATCCAGTGCGATGCTTTAAGTGTCAGAAATTTGGACATGGCAAAGGCCAGTGCAAAGGGAAAGTCAAATGCTTCAGGTGTGGTGAGGAAGACCACGAGTGCTTCGATTGCAACAATGATCCGAAGTGCTGCAACTGTGGTCAACCTCATATGGCATCATCAAAGGACTGTCAGTTTTTCCAAAAAGAGAAAGAAATTCAAAAAATATTTCATACCCCGAGGCACGTAGATTCGTCTCTGTGACGAATGATTCACATGTGCAAAAATCGTATGCTAATGTCGTCAAACCTGTTTTGAATTCGGTTGCAACACAAACTATGCTTACCTGGATTGAAAACACGGATAATCCAACCCGACTTACTGTTCAATCAACTAGTAATAAAAGTAAAACTCCATCTAAAAAGACATCAAGTTCATCGCAAACAGCTAGCACTTCAGAAAAAGCTCAAACTTCAATTTCATCTGCAAATGAAGACATCTCAGAAAATAAATCGAAAATTCAACTCTCCAGCGGTCCTACACAGGGACACGGAAAGATGATGAAGGATCCTGTCCAGGTCCATAATGAATTAGGACATTTTGACGAGACAGTGTGCCGATGGACGAGTCGGACTCCCCTTCTCGGAGATCACCAAGTAGATCTCCCGAAGGAAATCGGCGGAATAGATCTCGTCATAAACCTCCAGTCTATTCCCCCATTCGGCCCCCAAAATGAACAACATTATTCAACGGAATTGTCGAGGCCTAAAGGTTAATTTTATTGAAATCACCTTACTGGTACCAGCCTTCCAATTGCATTGCCTTCAAGAAACACATTTAAAAAAAAGTGATACAATATCCTTAAAAAATTATTGTGTGTACAGCACGTATGTACACGAGGATGGACGAGCTGAAGGCGGCTCAACAATCTTCGTTTGAGATAACATTGCACATAATATTTTACATAGTTATGTTAATTTCAACACAGATCTACAGGCTGTTGCTGTACGCATCACTCTAGATGAAACTATTACCTTGTGTTCGGTTTATATACCACCAAATTCAGCACAGTTTAACTCAACTCAGAAATTTAGCCGATCAATTACCTACCCCGTTCATTATCATGGGCGACTTTAATGGACATAACCCCTTGTGGGGTAGTAAAACAACCACCGACAAAGGCAAAAAACTTAGAAGACTCTCTCCCATATGTCAGTACAAATCCTCACCGCTGATTTTTAATTATCATACAATATATATCCTAGGTTGAAATCATCGCCACAAAAATCATGTGGTCATGGATTGGTTGGCTGTTACAAAATATCCACTTCTCCAATGGTTATGGATCTTTCCCCCTATAAGTAGATTTTTTCCTATATAGGCATATGGCTAACACATTAGGTGTATTAAAAGAAACAGTAACTACTTCGCATTGACAAGCATTTGGTGGGTTCTGTGTTGCTCATCTTTTAAGTATTATGTGCCTGGTTTTGTGTCTTCCTTCTGTGGTAGATCGTGAGTTCGAGCCCCGGTCGGATCAAACCAGACTATAAAGATGGTATTTGTTGCTTCTCCGCTAAGCACATAGCATTAACGAGAAAGATAATGTGTCCGAGTGGAGCGACATGTCTACCTGCGGACTTGTTTCAGTGAGCTAGCACTATAAAAATCCAACTCAGCGTGTTGCCACTGTTGGTCTAGTACAAAGCAGACCTCATCATCATCTCATTGAAAATTAATTTGTTCTAGCCATAGCTGAAAAATTGCTGAATTGGCGTTAATCAAAAATCACTCACTCTTCGTTCTGTGTCTTGTGTCCAATGTTGACTGCCTCTGGATAATCCAATCTTGAATGATTACCTTTTCCACTTTCTCTCAATGTGTATTTTATTTACATGCACTTTTGTTGACATGAGAGCATTTGAAATAACAAATAATGACAGACTAGTGGTTGGTTAAACAGTTTTTTTTTAACATAAAATTACACAGAAACGAAAATCAATGATTTTCAGCCCCTCATCCCTTAAATCGTTTCCAAAATAAGACAAGTCAAAACACACTTTTTAGATTCATTTGAGTTTTATTATGTAATGGTATGTTCTGTAACTCACTGACCATCTCGAACAAATTTGAATTTGTTTTTTTTTTCGGGCCGGGGATGTTGCGAGGTAGCAGTCATGGACGGTTAGTTGCCGATAAATAATGCGAGTTATTCCCCCTTGGCCATATTTTATGTTCCGTATTCGATTGTGTATGTTATGTTAGTTGCTGAAGAAAGAAGAACACGTTTTACAGAAGCTGATTTTGTTGTTTTTACCTCGTAGATTATGATATAATAACCTTAGCTCTACCTAAGAGTATGTCCTTTGTGCTCACTGATTAAATTCTTTGAGATAGAAGAATGTTATCGGTTTACCGAGGTAATTTTCTAAATTAGGTACCCCTTATATGAGATATGAGTGTCGTATATGATAAACTTCAGGTAAAACCTGTTTAAAAACTCAAAATGAGTTAGAATGCTACGATGTATTATTTAGTGGTAATACTCCTTTAGTCGTGATAGGTTGATAATATACGATACTTCACCAACAAAAATTTTAATTTTGTCAATAAGTATTTTTGACGGTGTTTTCTTCTAAACGAAAACGAGGCACGAAGCACTGATTTTTGCACAGAGCACAAAACACAGATTTTTAGAGTGGTTTAGTTGCACCCGCACCCCCGCAAACACAAAAATTTTATTCCTTAGTAACTACGCATCACTTTTTCATCAATTGACAGTGTAGTTTCTGGCTGCAAACATAATTTTTCTTACATTGGCAGTGGTGTCCGTGATCGGCCATTTTGGTGTGGCGCCATTTTTAAAATTCATAAAACTTCATCGTCTGATTGTGTCTCAACTAATTGACAACATATTCACTATATTCCTGGTCATCCCCCACATATACTTACTATTGTATATATTAATTACATATCCCGTATAGAACATGCCAACAATAATTTATGTCCGAGACAAAAGTGAAAAAGGCGTGCAGGTACTTCAAAGTTACCAGACAAGCAATACAGCAAAAAAGATCTATAAGTAAACCAATTTTGATATCAGACAGCAAGGGAAAATATGTAAAAGCTGCCATAACAACAGAACATGCCCTCAAGATAGATTTTCAAACAAAAAAGGGCTGGAAAATTCAGCGAGCCATTGACTGGTCGGAAAAAAACCTTGTAAATTTATGCAGTAAGCACCGTAGCGTTACCATTTATATATGGTTGGGTACCTGCGATCTGACTGAGTTAAGTGCTACATCGAGGTATATCTCCTTAGCCAGCCAAACTGACGCAAACGTTCGCTACCTGAAAAGGAACTTTATTGAGCTCAAGACATTCATTGGTAGGAATATACCTAACTCTAAGGTTATATTTCTTGAGGTACCACCATACTCAATACAGAGATGGAATATGTCACAGGGGCATAAAACACCAGATATCTTTGGCGACGACGATCAACATCTGCAGAACCAGCTCTACGAACTAAATAATAAATAAGACCAAGACACACGTCAACATATACAGCATATAAATATCGATACTGCACAAAGTCAGAATGAACTTGCACTAGTAGATGATGACAGAGAGGTCAACAACCGCACTCCAATATACACAATCTGTGAAGTATGCAGTGAAGAAATAAATCCTGATGCGTCCATAGACTGCGAGGTATGTAAGCAATCAATAGATGTGAAAATCTACCAGATAACTATAATGAGGAGCAAGGATATGCATGTAAGAGCTGTAAAGCATTGGATATACAGGAAACCATACCAAAGCAATCCAACATAGATATAATTGAGGAAAATTTAGTGATAATGCAGAACCCAGAAGGTCACTACATCATGTACAATACAACTCAAGACAAACAAGAGCATGAAACGTTCCCTAAAACCAACAGCTATGATTTTAACCAGGATAATCATATCATGACAACTATTGAGGGCTAAAATCAAAGAAATAAGCTCGCCACTTAAAAACCAACAGAAGTAAGCAGTATAGATGAACATTATACAAGACGGCAAAAAGATAAAGCAGAGAGTAGAGATAAAGAGCCACAAGAGACTATGCCAAAGCAAATTTCACCTACAACCATCAATAGCGAGAACACAAATATAGTGGACGACTCCATAAAAAATGACAAGAATAAGCAGAAAAAGCAGCAGAGAAGCAAGGAAAATGTTCATACACAACAGCTTGCACAATGTAAAGCCAGAATAGTAATGATGGAGGATACCAACAGGGATTACAAGAACACCATAAACTTGCTGCGAATGCAAGTAGAAGAAAGTTCATCACTTAATAATATAAACATCAAAAAGCCAAACAAAACAAACTGTAACTGCTATGGCAAACTACAAGATCAATTAGATAGTAAGCTTGATATGATACTCAACAACTTTAGACTGGAGATGGAAAATAGAGACTTAAAGCTGAAACACCAAATAGACATCAGTGAGCTTAAAAATAGGGTGCAAATGCTAGAAATACAGAGGGACATAGGAATGTGACAAAATACATATATCAAAAGTAATGATCAAGAGTCGGGCCACAGTTTAAGACATGCANNGGGATACAAGCCAGCTACACATGCTGCACCCCAACATTACTACCAAGTACCTGTACAAACCCCACATTAGGCAAAGAAACAGCTATAAACCTACATCAATGGTGAATGATAATGTGGTACATACCAGACCAAGAGGATATGTCCACCCTGGCGGACAACTACCAGGACAGAATATAAGAATGCAAGAAAGACAGAGAGAGAGCAATCACAAGTGAGTCATACCAGGGAGCAAATGAGGCTAAGTAACACAAACTCCAGCCTTATGAGGGAACAACAGCAAGTATTTAACAAGAAAGGCCAGATAAGATCTGACAATGTAGTCCTTAACCAGACTAAGAATACAACGAACAGAAACGATAAAGAGCAACATCTGCCATTAGCAGGCTCCAGTCAACAAAGTAATAATGATGAACCACAAGATCGAATGAATGAACTGAAGATGAAAATGGTGGCTGCAAAAAGGGTATTTCGAAAGGCACAGAGACAGACCTACGCTTCACAAAGGGACAAAACAGCAGAGCAAATTATGAAGGCATCAAGTTCAGACACTAAACTCTTCTTCAAACTAGTAAACCAACAAAGGAAAACATCTGTAACAAATACAAAAATATTAAAGATGGATGGAAAGTCAGCCGACAATAGACAAGACGTATTAGATATGTGGAAAGACCACTTCCAAAAACTTGCAACACCTGCACTTGAAAAAACTTTCGATCCTGAAAAGCTCAAAATGTTTCAACTGCAGAATAGCATAATAGAGAAACTAGAAGGAGAAAATGGAAATGCGATAGAACATGTTTCAACAGAAGATGTCATTAAGGCTATTAGAAAGCTAAAATCCGGAAAGGCCCCAGACGAGGATGGAATATCTGCAGAGCACTATAAACTTGCAACAGAAGAACTGACACCATTTATAGTACATGTGCTAAACAATGTTATCATATACCTAGATGTCACACTATTTCTAAAGGGAGGTATACTAACACCAGTTTTAAAGAAGGACAAAGATAAAACAAACCCAGCTAGCTATTCTCGTCAGTCAGCAGGATTCCGTCTTGTTCTGCCATCAGGTATAGGTTTCCTCCCAAATGAAAACTCGACTGTTCCGGAAAACACTTTTTCATGTCTTCTGTATCTGGGTTGGTAGGCACCTGCATCGACTGTTCCTGGAAACCCATTTCCACGTCTTCTGTGTCTGGGTTGGTAAGCACCTTCACCAAATCGTCTCTCTTCAAGGACAGCAAAAAGCATGGAAAGCTTCTGGACCTCTCCCGAGTAATATTCCCATCAGGGCACGGGTACGCCCCTTCCCGGTAGGATGATCGCAAATAAACTATCATTTCATGGTCCAGGATTTTGTTTTGAACCAATTCGTCCAGGACTTCAACCACTGGCGTCTCGTTCACCAACAGAACGTAATTCTTGGTCAGAGCTTGGTGGTGTTCATGTTGCATGGTCAGTCAAAAAATCCAGAATGTCAATGACTATTCTGTCACTGTATATACCATTTGAACGCGGACGTAAAAGAAGTCACCCCTCTTCTGATTGGTGGATGGATACTGGACTCTGTGATCTGATTGGTGGATGGATACTGGACTCTGTGATCTGATTGGTTAGATTTCCTGGCTGTTGATTGGTTGGATACATCTCAGTCCGTTTTTGTCAATCCAAAAGGCCACTCTGCATTTATCCAGGCTTGTGACTGGCTCTATGGATAGAGGCTGTATTAACTTTTTTTTTTTTATATATATCATTTTGTTTATATTAGTCTTTCTGATATCTTTTTTTTTCTCAACTATATTACATAGGCTATATACATAGTATGCCTCTCACCTCAAATCTAATGGTGCTGTAGAGACCCCATCTGACAAGACTTTCCGTTTTGGGTAGTAATAGGAGAACCCAGCTCTTTCCTGTAGGTAGGTGTATACATGGTTATCAATGGTACGGAAACCTCTGTTGGTACCAGATCCAGACTGTTTAGTTAGCAGAACATCCATGTACTTATCCTTTGTCACGTTGTTGGTTTTCCTGTTGCCTCCTTTGCAGTTAAATTTGTCCTCCGCACCAAAACAAAAGTAAGTCTTGCTATACAAGGCAATCATTCAATCTCCGGTAAATTCGGTCTTAAACAAACGCGGCGTTCTCTTGTCATAGGTTTCAGCCCCCATCCCTTAAATCGTTTCCAAAATAAGACAAGTCAAAACACACTTTTTAGATTCATTTGAGTTTTATTATGTAATGGTATGTTCTGTAACTCACTGATCATCTCGAACAAATTTGAATTTGTTTTTTTTTCGGTCCGGGGATGTTGCGAGGTAGCAGTCATGGTCGGTTAGTTGCCGATAAATAATGCGAGTTATTCCCCCTTGGCCATATTTTATGTTCCGTATTTTGTTCAGTTTTCGATTGTGTATGTTATAGGCTAATTAGGTCATCAGTAGCAAAATTATTAGTTAAATTATTTGAAAAAAGATACACTTTATTAAATGGAGTGGTTGCTTCCCTCTCTTCATAATGATATATTATGCAAATTATTGATTGTTTGTTTTTGTCTCTTTGTACTTTAATACTTTAACTGATGTACTTGTGTCTTTTGTTGTTTCTTTATATTATATCTGTAACCAATCATATATGTTTATTCATTGTTTGATTATTCTGCTCAGCAATGGGCACTGTGATTAGTTAATAAAATATTTGTATATGTTATGTTGTGTTAGTTGCTGAAGAAAGAAAGAAGAACACGTTTTACAGAAGCTGATTTTGTTGTTTTTACCTCGTAGATTATGATATAATAACCTTAGCTCTACCTAAGAGTATGTCCTTTGTGCTCACTGATTCAATTCTTTGAGATAGAAGAATGTTATCGGTTTACCGAGGTAATTTTCTAAATTAGGTACCCCTTATATGAGATATGAGTGTCGTATATGATAAACTTCAGGTAAAACCTGTTTAAAAACTCAAAATGAGTTAGAATGCTACGATGTATTATTTAGTCGTAATACTCCTTTGGTCGTGATAGGTTGATAATATACGATCCTTCCCCAACAAAAATTTTAATTTTGTCAATAAGTATTTTTGACGGTGTTGTCTTGTTATATACGTACAACAAACAGACAATGAGTTCTAATCGCAATCGCTTGAATTTCAATGATTTAAATAAAGGAAGAGTAAAAAAAATATTGTATATATATATAAATAGTATATAGGGGAAGTTATGAAATGCATTTTTGCGGCAAAATGTAAACAATCGTCATTAGGCCTAAACGGACACAAAGTGATACGCTTCGTGGATATTTTCTACACTGGCCATGTTTTTTTATTCATCCGTATTGTAAAAACCTTCATTCCGAGCATTTTACAAACGTATGGGCCATTTTTTCACTGACATTCAGCATCTGAGTTTGTTACAGTCGCCATGGTGGTACTCGTCAGCTAACTTGTTGTTTCCCTTGAAAGTAAAACGTAACATACCTGCTTTTACCAAGTGTAAACCCCAGCTAAGTGGCGAGGATGTAACTTCAACAAGGAGAATTGCACGTGTACGCATTCATGTGGAAAGGGCTATACGAATGTTAAAAGTATTTAAAGTTTTGAACAGTACGGTACCAGTCTCGTCACTGAAACTTTTTGATGACATCCTACTTGTGTGTGCTGCACTTGTGAGGGATGACGATGAAGCAGATGTTGTGATATAATAAATGATACATTATATTGAATATGATTTTTTTAATCAACACAGAAGTGCAACAGTGATCACTGTAAATTCAGAAATTGATGCCATGTATTTAATAATATTAAAAAGATGACAAACACAGGGTCAAATTAATAAGAATACACTTAATTGATTTTGGCAGATAAATTTGAATACACTTTAGGTATGCATAAATTAATTTTAGTCTCGTATTTTGACCAATAACGAAACTTGTCAATTTCCGAATTTACAATTATTGCTCCAACTGATTTTGGTCTCTGTATTACATACTCCGCTTAAAAATCTTAGATCCAATATTGGTACACAAATATTTGTAAACACACAATCAGATGTTTACATGTTTGTTATTTATGTAACTGTGCTGATAACAAATGATACTTGTTGGCAATTGATTGTGACTTAAATAACCACTTCGCCCTGTTGTTTCGGCAATGACCCGGTACAAAGATGTTCCTTCGAATAAAATTTCGTCTAAATCGCGACTTTCAAATGATGTTTGTTTGCACATTCCATCAATGTCAACAAAGCTATCAGTGCAACAGCAACACATCGCATGCCATTGTATGGTTGAAAAATATGACATCCTTGGTGAAAATGCCAAAGAATACTTCTTACCATTTTTGATACAATGTCTTCTTTTCCAATCTTCTACCAACGCTGTCCTGACCTAAATGTTGTTGTTGCTGCGGCTGAATAAGTTCTCACGTGTGTGCGTATCCGATACAGACCGGCGTTATTTGTATTTATGCAAAATATAATGGAAAAAAAACAATGTAAATATTCATCACATATACCATTTCAACACCACTAAATTATAAGTATTTTGTTTATTTCCACTTGCACATGAGTTTACTTCAACACACATAGATTTTGCCGCTTTATTAATGAGAGAACTGATCAGGACTACATATTGGGGTTACATTATTTATTTATTTCTTTAATTTTCGTATCATATTAGGCGTTTCAATTCTGGCTTAACTACAGTTATTAATCAAACACTACTACGAACTAGAGCGCATATTTCTTGATAAAGAAACGCGCCCTTATTTCAGAAACAACGAATATTATATTAAAAAAACTAATTTTAAGTGCATTTAAGAATAATTAATACACATAAATGAATCGTTGACTTGCATAGAAATGTTAAAACGATAGAAAAAGATAACAATTCAAGAAATTTAAACTCTTCACTAACCACGTGACCCTCAATGGTACTTGCAATTATTAATCACAAATATAGTCGCGGCGACTAATAAGACTAATCACAGTTCCAGCTTATCAGTTCTAAAATGAGCATCACGTGTTTTGGTCAGAGGTCATTAGGTAACAGATTGTAAACAAACGCTTGATGACATGCAGTGTAAATATAGATTATGGGTTGTACACAACCCAGAGATGTAGTTACATCAGAATCCCAATTGTTTTCTCATATTACCGTTTTTAATAAAAGATTTCCACACACATAAGAAAGTATTTTACAGTTTGTAGATGTGCAAATTTCAAAATGTCTGAAAAAGAATTGGATGATATGACTTTAGAAAAAAATTAAATATTGGAAGGTTCCAGCTCTTAAAGACTTTTTGCGAAAAATGAATTTGTCATGTGTTGGGGAAAAAGAAATGCTTGTACGAGTGTTTACAGCATGGGAAAATTATTTCAGTGGAGAAAACTGTACCAGAAAGAGAAAAGATACTTGCACAAGAATATATTTGTACTTAAATAAAATAAAATAAATAAAAAAAAATAATAATATAAAATACAAAAAACATATTATAATAATAAAATAAAACGATATATGTTATACAATACATTCATTTTCGACATTTTTATACAAAAAAATATAATATTACATTGTCTTTTAATTTCTATCTGTTGAATTGTTGTATCTCAGATTCTCAATAGTTCTTATTTAGGGCTCAACACTTAAAATTTAGTGGGGAGGGGAGAGGCTTTGTTCCTTTCCATTCGGAAAAAAGTACCCACGAGAATTTTAAATGATTACATCGACAACCTGTTTGAAAAGTTTTCATTGGGAAATCCGACAAGTTAGTAGAGCCTCCTTCTATAGATGTCGACCTGAAGGAGCCATGGAGGAGCTAGGTATAGTGCTACCAATAGGCCTAGTGCGTAGTCTCTGCCCGAGGACGAGTCAGCCTCAATTGAGATGAATTATTGGGGGCAGTGAAGGAGCTCGGTCGATTGGAAACAGGCGGTGTAAAAACTAGTCTGGATCCATCCACAATTTCATCTATTGCCGGAGCAACAGATATAGGAAATTGTGGATTATCTTCCAAACCCCTACCCAAAACTCATCCCAGGTGGTATAGGAAATTGTGGATTATCTTCCAAACCCCTACCCAAAACTCATCCCAGGTGGTAGCTGACCGCCAGGGAGAAAGACCATGTTATCTATTTTCCATAATGCACAGATTAATTCAATACTAAATATCTTGTATTGAAATTTTCCTCCATAATCACGTCACACATGCTGCATGCAGTAGTGAAACCGACTGCTGCTAGTGGATGTTATCTAAATTTATTATGGTAGCGTATTTATTGTTATAAAAACAGCAGTTATACAATCAAAAGTACATGTTATTCCAAAATACCAACATAGTTACAAAAAAAAAATAGAACAGTTACAAGAACACGGTTTTACAAGATCCACAATTTATTATTGTCAGTCGCATGTATCAGTGGTCCTGACATTTGAGTGACACTGAAGATGCGGTTTACTTTAGTGTGGAGGAATACAAATTTGCATCGACTGTCTTCAGATTTTTCAGGATTTCCATAGCAGTGGACGAAAACAAGTTCATGATTTTTGTCCCATATGATAGCATTTATAAAATACATTATTTTACAAATAGTGTTGTTGATTTCAACCATAGATGCATTTTCTCTCATGGTGTTCTCTTCTACGTAGAAGTCTCGAAATTTGGTCGTTTGTACCGTGGCATAGTAATAGATGCCAACCGTGGTACTGGTGACTCATAGTAGTCTCTTCATCAGTTGGTCTTCTTCATTGGTTGGCGGTCTGTTCATGATGTATCGACCTTTTGACAGGTACAGCCGGGTTGGTGCGCCACAATGGCTCCATAAATCCAGCACTGTCTAACATTGGTCATCAACCACCGAATCTGAAAATTTGAAATAAATAGTCACAAAATATTTAAAAACAAAATACAAAATACATACAGCAACGAAATTATATAATCAGAGCATATAACTGATATTTATGGTCACAAACTGCATCTGTGGTATAATGATTAGCATGTTTGCCTAGCGTACAGTAGATGGTGAGTTTAAAAAACATTAGGCACATGAATCAAAGAATGTGAAAATTAGCAACTCTCACAAAAAAAAAAAAAATAGCAATAATATTTCATGTATATATTCTCAGCGAGCATGTGTGAATCTTAAATTTTACTATCGAGGGTGGGGAAATATCATAACTCATGAACATACATAAGGAGAATCTGTTTCTCCAATGATTTTCATATATTTCATATGTATATAACCTATATATGAAATTTATATCAGTCAATAAAGATGACCTAATTTGAATAAAAATATAAATGGTGAGAAATCTCACACAAACATTTATCCCACATGTTGATTAAGACATATTATGAAAAGAAAATAACTGGTTTAACACGCTAAGAATATGAGAAATACATATAAACGTTTACTTAAACCTATACATCTGACTAAAATATTTACATGATTTCAAAAGTAGTATAATTAAAAAATGATAAATCGTTACACAGGTTATATATATGTGTGTGTGACACTATCATGTTTTTAACAATAATATGATGAATATATAGTACAATGTGAATATTTTATCAATTTATGTCATACAACTAACCTGTTCGAATTCTGAATGTAGTATTTTCGTGGTTTGGTAAATCCTCAAAAGCTCTTCCAACTCGTCGTATCCAAAGAATATCTTGTTATCCTTATATCTCTGACGGTTGTCGTACAGATTCATATAAAAGTACCCCCCACTGCTTTTTGACATTACTGCCACATTTGCTCTTCATAAATTCGACGACTCCGATGGTCTTAATAGTTTTCGCTATCTGCAATCCTTCCTTTGTTAAGAGTAAACTAACTTGATTGTAGAGTTTTGGCGAAATCTAGATGTTTTTGGACAAAATCCGATGTTTTTATAGATGCACTCGGTCATATTTCATTAAATATTTCAGTCTAATAATTTATCCCCCTTTCCAAAAAATTATATAATGTTGAATTTCTGTTCTTTTCATCAGTTGTATCTACACGTTTTATTAGGTATATCTACACATGTTCAACCATTAATTGTTTGTCAGATGTATCTACATGTTTTATCATGTCTAACTACATTTTCACCCTCAAAGGTTTTTTTTTGAATTTATGTAATAAATTTAGTTTATAACACACAAAGACATCTGTACCTCATCACAGCTTGGGCGTTCTTTTTTTTTTTTAACAACATAATAATTTTATTTATTCTGAATTCTTGCTTGGGCGTTCTTATCAATACATTTCATTACTTTTATTTTGTTTATTTTGTTTATACTAAAAACATGTTGCAGTACGGGGGGATGTAGAAAAATCATAAAATTTGTTTCTGCTAAATATTGAAGATATATAACCCGACCTTTTCACATGTCAGCATTTCCAGTAAGTTAAAGGATTGTTTGTTTTGAAACATGCACAGTCATTTACGCTATTTACTGTGAAGGAATCGGAAGGAATAGAACTGAACAATTTTATTTGTTTTCCATTTCTTTAAAATCAATATTAATCAACATGAGCTACAGACCAAGATCTACTAGAAAACGCAAAACTAATGTTAATGACTCTAATGATCTTAGGCGCTGGACTAAAGATAAATACGTTAAACTTCTAAGTGAAAAAGGCATTGAAGTCGATCCTACGTGGAAGGTTGATATAGTACGCCAACTATTCCTCGCTAACACGAATACGGCAGTAGAACGGACAATACCTAATAATGGTGATCAGGTATATGTAGATACGAATCAATCTACTGATAGTGTCGCCGTAGCAGCTGATGTACAGCCTTCGAGTTCTCGTCCACCAATAAGCACCGCAACTAGAACTGAAGAAATCCTTAAAGAAACAACATCAGCGTTAAAAACAATGACTAGTTTTGTAGGGAGTGTCATGCAACAGAGAAATAACGTGACACAGTCGTCTAACCCAACAGGCGCGAGTATTAGTGCTAGCAACGAGAGATCAAGCTACAACCTAGCTTCCGCAATGTTAGCTACATATAATTGTAGACAGGAAACAACAGCTAATGTCGAAGAAACATTTCACAGACACTTAGATAAAACCGGCGTAATTTATGCAGAGGATTTACCTAAAATGGACTATGTATCCCCGACCATCAGAAAACAGATCCTTGAAGGTAAGGATGTTAACTTAGCTTGCCTGCTGACACCTAAATACGAGGTACCAAACGTTCGCTCCCTTCAGTCAGAGGGGTTAGTTGTCGAACTGTCTTCTCCTCGTGATGTCCGTTTGGACCATCACCTCACTTTAGATGAATTTAATAAGGCATTCAGGAAGTATAGGAATGTTCTATGTAAGGCTTATCCCCAACACAAAGACGAAATGGAACAGTATGAAGCAGATATAAACGAAATTGCACACAATTACGGACCAATGTTCTATATCTATCACAAAAGCTTCTCAGCAAAAGCCGCTAACGCTATAGTTGAACATAATGTGGTCATCAATTGGGCAAAAGTAGATGATCGAATGCTCAATTTAATTATGCATGGAACTCCAAGTAGGCATTGCGAACACTGCGGTGAATTTGACCACATTTCCCGCTTCTGCGAGTCACAAAAATATAAAACACCCACAAATCTTCAAAAGGTTAATACGCATAACGACAGATCCGTTGACAAGTTAGGCAGAGACATTAAACGTTTGGATGGTAGGGAAATCTGCAACAATTTCAATTTCGGGGTTTGTAGCCAGAAAACTTGTAAATTCGTACACGCATGCGTTTCATGCAAGGGAAGGGATCACAACATCAAGACCTGTAAGAGCAACAAAGGTGATCAGCACAACGCGCAAGAAAAAAGGGAGACAATCCCCAGACATAAATGACTCGGAACGTCTGTAAACAGTCCAATCAATGTAAATAAACTTGAATTAGAGTTGATTAATCATCCAGACAGACAATTTGTTAATTATTTAATCGCCGGACTAAGACAGGTATCTCAGTCTAATTTACCTACTATGGAATGTAGCAATCTGTTATCTGCTCGTAACGATCCAGACACTGTCGATACACTTGTAGCTCAAGAAGTCGAAAGGTGTTACTTGAGGGGACCTTTGCCGAAACTACCCTTTGAGTCGTATCGTGTTAGTCCTATCGGAATAGCCGAAGGGAAGTACTCCGGCAAAAAAACGTCTCATTCTAGATTATCATCCCCACATGACAACGATTCACATCCTAGTATAAACAATTTAATTGATAAGGATCTGTGTAGTTTAAGCTATGTGAAAATAGATGATGCTATCAAAGCAATTATAAAATGTGGAAAAAATGCACTTCTAAATAAAACCGATATTGTTGACCCCTTTAAACAAATAAATATTAGGAAGGATCAATATCATCTATTTTGTTTGAAGTGGAGAGATTTGTATTATTATTATACAAGACTATGTTTTGGTTCCAGATCTTCACCTTATATTTTCGATACTTTGTCAAGGGCGATATGTTGGATTGCGGAAAATAATTATGAAATTCCCATAATTTTTCATTTATTAGATGACTTTTTAACGGTACAACCATCGAACACTTCTGGCCAGAAAACTATGGCTTTATTAACTATGATATTTAATAGACTTAACATTCCAATATCGGAGAAAAAGACTATTGGACCAACCACATGTTTAGAATATCTCGGTATTATTCTATACATCGAAAGTATGGAAGCACGACTACCAGAAGACAAAGTTTCAATGATAATTGACTTTATTGAATCCTTTTTAAGAAAACGGTCAGTCAGGAAAAGAGAACTCTTACAATTACTTGGTCATTTCAACTTTGCTGCAAGAGTCGTGCTACCGGGCCATTCCTTTGTTACTTATCTTATTAATCTTTCTACCAAAGTCAGTAGACTGCATCATTATATTAAACTCTCGCAGGAGTGTGTAGAAGACTTACACATGTGGTTATTATTTCTTAAACAGTGGAATCATGTTTCTTTCTTTTACGATAGTAAATTGACACATGCGAACAATTTAGAATTGTACACAGATGCAGCCTCTAACTTTGGTTTCGGAGGTTACTTTCAAGGAAAATGGTTTAGTGATTCATGGCCGCCAGAGTTGCAACATACCCTTGAATCTGAAATGTCAATGGCCTTTCGTGAACTTTATCCTATAGTTGTTGCGGCTGTGTTATGGGGACATTTTTGGTCTACTAAAAGAATAGTGTTTTATTGCGACAATGAATCTACAGTACACATCATTAATAAAGGTCGCTCTAAAGTGACAGACATTATGAAACTGATGCGCAAGCTGACTTGGTTGGCTGCCAAAAACAATTTTACTATTTACAGTGAGCATATTCCTGGGGTAACCAATGTTATTTCCGATGCTTTATCACGTTTTGATTTTCAGACTTTCCGAGCTGCAGCTCCAACAGCAGAGGTAAAGGAGACACATTGTCCTCATTACTCGCAAGTAATGTGGAGCTCACAAAGAACGTCAATGCTTTAATTAGCAAGTCCGTAACATCCCGAACAAGAACCCAGTATGAATGTGGTTTTTCGCAATATGTTACCTTTTTGAGTATATCACGTGTGAAATGGAATTATTCCACGGACATGCCACCTTTATCTGAAGAATCTTTGGTTCATTTTGCTATACACTGTCATATTAACTTAGGTCTGAAATATTACACTATCAAATTCTACATTTGTGGCATCAGATATAGATTTTTAGAAGCCGGTATTATTAATATTTTCAACAGTGATTGTCCGTCAAAACTATACCGTTTAGAGGCCGTATATAGAGGTATTAAGAAAACAGAAGCAAAAATAACTAGAATAAGATTACCTATAACTTTTACAATTCTCAAAAAGATTTGCTTACTATTGAGAAAAGGTATGTTTTCACCGTATATAGACTGTCTAATGGAAACGGCTTGTGCGATAGCCTTTTTCGGGTTCTTAAGATGCGGAGAATTCACCGTTCTACAATCATTCGACCCGGATAGCAACGTTTGTAACGAAGATATAACTATCAACGATGATCATGCTACACTTCATCTCAATTCATCAAAAACAGACCCTTTCCGTTTAGGAATAAATATACTTCTGTTCGCTACTGGATCATCAGTCTGTCCAGTTTCATCGTTGAAGAACTTTATAGAAATGAGAAATTGTTCAACCACGGATAAGGATCCATTCTTTATACTCGACAATGGTTTGGCACTTACTAGATCTTATTTCATTCAACATCTTAGGATAATTCTAAGTACTCTGGGATTTAATTCCGACTCTTATAATGGTCACAGCTTCCGTATTGGTGCTGCAACAACTGTAGCTGAAAACAAAGTCGAAGATCATTTAATTCAACGCTAGGACGATGGGTTTCACAATCGTACGTCCGATATTGTCATACGACAAATTCCACAATCAAGCGAGCCCAACAAGCCTTATTGTTATGATGGAAATATGTGTATTCGGGGCATAATAATCCCCTTTTAATTTTCTCATAATACGTGTTTTGGTTTATTTTTGTGGGATTACAGTGAATTTATGTGCTATTGAGAAAGTCTAGCATTCAGGAGCATAATAATCCCCATTACTTGTAAATAGTTTTATTTGAATTGCGTTTATAGTGTGTTTATTAGAATAAATATGCTTGTGTCATGTCGTAATAGTTTCGATGGAGGAGACAATTTCTTGTTGGATTAGAGTGCATGTATGTGCTAATTAAGCATGTCTCTCAGTCAGGAGCTGTCTGTGTTAACCGGGGCATAATTATTCCCATTATTAATAGATTGTGAATAATGTATTTCAATAGTGTTCATAGCGAGTTTATGGGGCATAATGATACCCAGCTGTTTTTAGATTAGGTCAGACATTGAAACTGTATATATGCTATCATTGAATAAACATTTTAAGGCTACTGAGCTATTTATAATAATTAATTGTATACTTGTGTTAACGTTCAATCATTACAGTAAATTTAACTAATCAGAATGGCGCTTATCCAGATGTGAAAACAATTAACGGGCTGTACGTTGCTTTCTGTACTATACATTGAACCACATTTTGTCTTAAGCCTTTACACCAGGACGTTAACAATTATAAATCAAACAATAAAGCGCACAAACTTTCCCAGCCAGTATAAGTGTTTATCCAGACGCTAAGACACTGTATTAGATGACTATTATAGATGAAAACCTTGAAGCGCATTTTTACAAGTGATAAAAACTTGGTATCGTTTAATTACATGCTAACTTACGATCTAATTAAAGTGCACACAAAGTATCTAAGTAAGCTTGAAACAAACTTTAAGAATCATTATTTTATTGTTATCGGAAAATTTAGTCGGACTTTGAACTATGATTCTTATATACGAGTGCACTTATAGCAGACTCGAGTTATACTAAGTTTGGCATCTGATTTTGTTCAAATTTGTAGATATGCTTTGTAGATCTTCTAGTACATTGCATATAGCTGTGCTTAACTTTCATATACCAATGGATTCAATTTATCCTTCATTTGGGGTTCAGCTGTCTCCGATATTCTCTTTTTTTTCCGTATATCCTATACATCTGATTGGGGATATTTTAATCTTTTACTAAAATCCCAAATTTCGTAATAATTGAGCTTTTATGATCACAGTATTCTTATCTTATTCTAGCAGGGGTCTCACACAACCAACTTTCTGGGTAAATATATCGTACTCAGACGCAGGTCCTTGCTAGTATTTTTATCAGTCTTGGTCCCAACATGTCACTGACTTCTGGTGCATACCGGCTCGGTCAGGTCACTCAGACAGATATGTTGGCATCAAGGTCTGATTAACTGCTTTTACATGTCACTGGTCACTGACACCGACTCGGTTGGGTCAGCCGCATCAGAAGTTTTCATCAGTTGTATCTACACGTTTTATCAGGTATATCTACACATGTTCAACCATTAATGTTTGTCAGATGTATCTACATGTTTTATCATGTCTAACTACATTTTCACCCTCAAAGGTTTTTTTGATCAGTTGTATCTACATGTTCTACCTTCAAAGGTTTTTTTATCAGTTGTATCTACATGTCTACCCTCAAAGGTTTTTTTATCGTTTATATCTACATGTTATTTTAATCATCGATCGTTTAGGAATTTCCCATTATTAATATTACTTATTGAAACAATATTATTTATTTTGATATATGTTTATATACATTTATAAACAAGTTTTTTCTCATTGAAGATCATTTTGACGACAGATTTGCACCTCATGTGATAGTGGAGTTTTTACGTTGGTTTTTATGGGATGATTGATTGAGGATACAATTTTCAGAGTTGTACATATTACGTTAACATTTCTTTCAGGAAATATTTTCCCAAACTTAGCGAACAAACTTTCACCTTCAACCCTTCCTCTATAATTATTTTACGATATAATTAATAATTATTTCACTATATATAATATTGAATAGATTGGGGTCAAGGACGAATCTGTTAATGGTCGACAGCAGGTTAGGGACGAGTTTTCAATCTCGGCCCAAACATATCCCACAATCCTTTGTGATTTTTCCATTTTGTTTGTTATTGAAAATTAACAGTTGAAGATTTAAGATGTTGCTTATACTTGTTTTAATGTTATCGCTGTCAGTAGAAGGAGTAATGATTTCCTCCGCTACATGTGGAAACCGGATGGATCTACAATTCAGAGTAGTAGAACTGCAATGTAGATTTGAAAGAGCAGAGATATATATTTGCAGCAGAGTCCGAGGGGTCGACGAAATGGGTTGAACCTATACGTTTTAACATCAAATCTAGATTGACTATAGAGTCTGAAGGAAAACTCCGTAAAGTGGTGTTAGAGAGTGGCAACATAGATGTTTTGACCATATTAAAGCCCCATCATCAATTGTAGTTTCTGTGGCAGGAATTCCTTGTGTAAGTTTCATAACAATGTCGATTAATCTTATCACTTATATTAAATCGTTCAAGTTGAAGGAGATATGACCGCTATATGTACATTAAACTAGTTACATATATGTGTAAACTAGTTAGAGAAATTAATGTTTGATTCCATAGTATATGGAATAAAAAAATTTATGGGGGTGGGGGTCACAAAGTTTGTCGCAGATAGACAAGTCATCAAACTCGACAACTCAACTCGATCTAACTTTTGTTTATTGATGGAAGCTTTTTCTAATGTATATTTTCTCCATATCCACCACCACCATGATACAACTGAAATATTGTTGAAAGTGGTGTTAAACACCATAAACCAAACCTACATTTTATTATACTATGATAACATGTTTTAAACATGTTCAAGTGATTTTAGTATATATAATGTATCACTCAATTGCATTATACATGTACTAAGACTTCTAAGTCGTATGAAATATAAGGACATGTATGAAAAAGTACTTTATTATAGAAAACAACATACATTTTTTTTGTAATTGGATATAAACAAAAATAGAAACCATTTTGTAAATGTAAATCAATTTTTTTACACTACAGTTCATAAAAGTGTATCTAGTGGCAGTGGCGTCAAATCCACAACAGAATTATCTAGGGTAAGGTTATCTATATTCTTCCACAATCATATTTTCTATTGTATACATTGATAACCCTACAAAATAAATGAGAAATAAGTCTTACAGTGTTCAATTCAATCAATTTTAAAACATGTGAAATTATGTACATATGTAACATGTATTATCAATCTAACTGAGGAATATTTTCTATAGAATTGTTTTATGTCTTTAATCTGTTATTGGTTTATATATTCCTGAAGATGAAACACGAGTGACAGTATCTTGTTTCTTCTTGATTATAAAAGGATGAATTGTTTTGTTCATGTAACATGATAAACTATAACATGTTTAAGATGAGCAACAGTAATCACTCCATATCTCTGTACTTTTTTTTTAATAATATTTCAACAATATTGAAATATATATGTAATACATGGACATGCATACCTATGATCTGTCGGTCAAAAGAGTCAGATCTTCATTGTCGCTGTCCCACAGCTCATTAGAAGGATACTCTGCCCAGTCTATAGTTGATGCTGTTCTATTAATTTCATCAGCAGGCATTAGATCCGATTCATCTATTGAGTCATCCAGAATAACTGTATCTGGAGTGGATCTTCTAGATGTTGTCACATCTGAACTAGTAGATGGTGACTCAATTGTTGATACAGCAGATGAATTGTCTCTGTTTGGTGATATGCGAGTTGAAGACATATCTAAATATGTTGTGTGAACAGATGGACATGATCTAGTTGTTGCAGCAGTGAGTTGTGTATACAATAACTCTCTGAAATAGAAATTGAAGTAGTTATATCTTCTCCGAAATAATAAAACTTTCTTTTCAGAAAACCGGTGTACATGTTGAAGACTCCAACAGTGGTCATAATTTAGCAGATTGGATGTCCGGGTTAATCAGTTCAATTGCTGGTAAGTTTTCTTAACATAGTTAAAAATGTGATTGTAGGATATCTAAATATACATTTTGTAGCTAAGTAAGAAAACAAAGCCTCACCAAACAAGAGCATAATACAAATACGATATTTCTATGTGAACTGATTCTTTTCTTCACTACTCTGACATAAATAATGACTACTGATTTGAATGACTTCAGGACATACGACTTTTAAAAAACTGATACCATATTTATGAGTGTCTGAACATATCTCCTCAGGTAAAAAAAAGACAATGATCTAGATTAAGACAGAGCTGTTGAGTCATGAACAATGACTACATGGTAAAGCAGTCGATCAGCTGATCCACTGCTTTAACGTGTAGTTTATAACTACTTCCTCTGTAGCCTTCTTCCTGGTCCAGTCTAGATTGTGTCCTTTGTGCCATCGTCTGCAAACTTGCAGTTGTTTCCTTTCATCAGATCTTCATTGGAAAGGTTGAATAGGGTTGGTGATAAAACGGAACCCTGCGACAGGCCTATTTTAGTTTCAAATTATTCTCCTAAGAAGTTGCCTAGTATGCATCTAGCTGTTCTACCTGAGAGGAAGTTGTTAATCCATCTCCAGATTTTGCCTTTGATACCCATGTTGTACAGTTTCACCATTAGTCCATCACGCCATATGGAATCGTAAGTTTTCTCAGGATCTACTAACCATGCCAAAGTACATTCATCCTTATTGAAACCATCCACTATACTCTGTACTAACCGGAGCAATGTTGTAGAGTGGTGTTTTTCTAAACCCTTCTTGTGTTGGATCTATAACAGTCGAACAGCAAACCCACGATTTGACCGTTACAGCTATTGATTCTAAAACCCACGCTATCAGGGGGCGACAACCGTAAAAAATTCCCGCTAGGTGCCGCTTTACAAATCCCGCAAAATTGCCCATACGCACTGGTGTAGGATAAACGTGAAATAAAGTATTAAATAGACAAAAATGTGATAGAAACGTGATTTCCATAAAATATTTATATATTTTTCGCAATGACTGGCTATATCAGACAAGCGACCGATGTTTATATTAGTCAAAAACGTGTTTCGAATCGTGCATTCTAGAATGTGTAAAAACACGAGGTTCGCTTTGTTTACATGTTTCGGCCAGTGAAAAAGCTGACACAAATATATATTAAGACATGAAATTAATGAAACAGGAGTGATATATCATCATCAACTAATAGAAAATGGTCTCCCAACTGGAAATTCCGTCACCCTGAACGGAAATCATTCCTGAAAGAAAATTCGACGAGGCATGTTTTTTTGAAATTTTCGCCTTGTTTTACTAGTTTTTAGTGTAAAATTTGTCCATTATATTGAACATTTCTCCCTCAAAACACCCATGGAGTGTGTATATGTCTTCCTTTTATTAAATTTATTAATTAATATCTTTATATTTTAACCGAAAGTTTACAAGAAAACTGCATTGTTTACATCAGTTTACGACCCCCGTTTTTTCCTCCGTCTCATCATTACCCTTTGTTTAGACTCCCTTCCCGTTTTCGGTCAGTTAATCTTGTACATATCTAATGTGGTGATTATTTCAGAGGCAATTAGTTTATTAAATATATTTAGGAATGCTGAATTAAGTTTTACCTGATTTTCTTTTCTTCTGTAAATGAATTATGTGTAACAGGTACACAATGAATGTGACTCGAACAAAAACCAGCAAGTGTGTGTAAAATAAATAGAAAATAGGCTAAATTTGTTACCTGTTTGTAACTGCATATACATGCATGATATTTAATTGATTGAACAACTCTGTATTTTGCAAGATTGTGATTTTACCATAGTTGACTAGTATTAGTAATGCCCCAAAATAAACAAACTGTTCAAAGACCCACAGTGGCAGGGACCCTGGGCCCTGTGTTCATTGTAAGGAACCTATCATTTCGTTATGTCCATTTAGTTCAAAAGAAGAAAGATCCAAAAAGCACAGTTTTCTATGGATATGTAAAAAGAAAATACAGTTATGCAGATGATGACTGCATTTGTCGCAGATGCGACATGAGACTTCATAATGCAATGAAGCAGGATAAGGAGGATGCAATAGGGCCAGCAAAAACAAATCAAAGTTGAAAGTGTAGATGGGGCATCATGTAGTACGACTGACACTGGAACAGAGTTTGATGTTTCATTTGAAATTGACAAATCTGAGTTAGAACAGGTCTCTGTAAGTCAGTATGAAACACATACATGTACTTCAGATCAAAATACACACATGTTATTTACAAGAAAAACAAATGTGTGAAAAATTGGCAGACCATAAGACTACTGTTTATGTACATGTTTAACTCTTGCTTTCATATAGAACATGCGAGTCAAGAGAGACATTTTAGAAGTAAATTTGTGTACAC
>MJUT01061276.1:157800-171678 GCA_002080005.1 Gigantidas platifrons
ATGTCTAAATCATGAACCATAAATATGTTTAAGATAGATGAAAAACGCAATGGTTGAAGAACAATATTTAAGAGAAATGTTCTAGTTCATTGATTATTTTTTAACAAAGTAAAATTAATTCTTTATTAACAAATAAAACAATTCAACTCTTAAACACACAAACAAAACAAAAACAACACAAAAAACAACAAATAAAATAATTTAATTCTTTATAAACAAACACAATGCAGAATGTCAATAAACAACTTGGAAATGGGTCTATAATACACAGATGTTCCTATTACAAACATATACTGGTAATTGACAAGGTTCAAACATATTCAACCGTGCTTCAATCCCGGTTAAGATGTTCTTTAACCATTTAACCACATGGTTAAAACCACATCGTAAAAAAACACTCAACCGTAAAAAAGTTTAAAACCAAGGTAATGGTTAAGAATTAAAAAACAGGCCTTAAAATATAAACGATTCTATTCACTTGAAAGACCTCGGAATATCCAAATATAAACGAGAATCGAAAGCAGGGAGGCCGATAAATTTTTGTTGTTTAATTTTTGTTGTTAATTGTGGCTTATTTAGCTTTCTGAACATTAAAAAGGTAAAAATATAAAATGAAAACACTGTAGCAGATGGAAATGTATTATGTAAGAGAATACACACCAACAATTGGAGTGTATTCTCCACTACATAGGGTTCACCTGAGTTGATTGTGTATTGATTAAAGTCTAGTTCTAATAATAAAACCATAAATGCTCGCTTACTCGCAAGGGTTTTAACGGGATGCCATTACACGTAATGGAGCAGCCGCCGAGATTTTTAGCGCTCGCTTACAGATATTCTGACGCCTGCATTTATCAATAATAAGACATAACTTTTCCTTTTGTCCACTATTATAACAAGTTTTTATCACCTACCAGTATTTTAGAATGTAATTCCCACAAAATAAAAATTAAATATCCGTTTACGTTCTTCTTTCATACATTTTAAATTTCGTCATTTGTGGTCATTTCCGGTCGGATGTCGATATACCATATTTGGGGATTTGAGGCGTAAATGTTTACATCAATAATAAATTTCATAGTAAGAAATACCATATTTAAAAAAGCTCCGCCTTCCGTAGTTTCCGGTTATGGCGAACGATTGATAAATTTGAACAAGGTTGTTGCTACCTTTGAAAAGCATACATTTCTCTGCCAAGCCGATTTAACTAGGACTGTGAGAATCAGTAATAGTTATAAAGAAATGCTTGAAGCGTTAATAGTGAGTTTGTATGTTCAACTGCAATTTATTTTTTTGCCCCATTGTGCCGAATGGGACCGCTTTGTAGCTCAGCCGAGACACAAGTTTGTCACAGGAGCTACATTATTGCAGCTAATTAAAGTCCAAGGTGTTCGTACTTGAATTATCATCTGCTTGTAAAAACTATATGCGTTGAGGTGTGACTGATGTTTGTATGTTGTGTGTGCCAAAGTAATATTGGATTGGAAATATTTTCAATAAAATGTTGTTTGTTAATGTAATATTGTTTTGTATAAGGTATCTTTCTTTGATCTCAATAGGAATATACGACAAGAATATGATATATACAATATTTAAGTTTTCAATAAAGGGTAATCTACATTTGTAGTCAATACAATCTTTTCATTCATTCATAAATTTACTTGTTATGACTTGTCTATGAATAATCCGGTTAATGTAAACATTCTGCGCCATCTTGAAAAAGCATATAATTTTAAAGCGTCTTACCAATAGTATTAACCAATTAGCAAATTATGCACAGACTTTATATCAAAATGTGTTAAACATTAAAAAAGATAGTATATCGTATTATTAAATAATATGATTAAAATAGCCCTAATACGTTTAAATCAGCCTGTATCATACAGTAGCTCTGTCCAGCTTAATATCTATACAGCTTTTCGGCCCGGGCCAATACAGCTTTGGTCCGTATTGGTCCGGGACCGAAAAAGCTGCATAGGTTCCGGTTTGCAATCTTACTTCCGTTCCGACATTACGTTCGCATACTACAATTCTTCATGACGTAATTATTACAAACATGCATATATGTCGTCTGACAAGGCTGTCGTTGACAGTGAGCCTGTGGCTTTCACAAATGAAGAAGCCAAACAAATCTTGCATCAATTTCCAAAGGAAATTGGGAGCTTTGAGTTGGATTTCTATAATTTTGATGAGTTAAATTATGAAGAGCAATCGGAGTCCGACAAATCAGCAAATCTACCAGACGCAGACTCCGCAAGCAATAAATGTTAATAAAATTATTTTAAAAGCATATTGGAAGCTTTCAACTGTTTCATCTAGACATACACAATGACACTGGAGTCTGGAATTCAAATACCATGTGAAAATGATAAGGTCTGTATAGAACCAGCTTAGTATGTCTTGTATTTGTCGCATAAACAACACAAGTCGAATTATTTAATAAAGGTGTCATTAACTGGTTGTTTCTGTATTGGCCCCGTATAGATTCTCGATCAGCTGTATTGGCCCGCGGCCCTACGGGCATTGGGCCAATACAGCTGACCTCGAATTTATACCAGGGCCAATACAGAAACAAACAGTTAATAACACTATAATACAGTTATGTCATAAATTTGTTATTTATGTTGTTAATTTAGTATATATTGCATATATATACATATTGGTATTGCTATTGTATTACAATGGTTCATTCAACCTATGCCAACATTTAAAAAAAATATATATAAAAATATATATAAAAAGGTAAAACAGATTGTTGGCATAGGTTGAATAGGTTAATTGTTATATAAACATGACTAGGCATGTTTAATTAGTGTAAAATGGGGGGGAGATGTCAATGTACTTCAAGTCCGCAATTAATTTTTAATGTAAGGTTGTCTTGTTTTTGTGTGAATAAACTAAGTAGGAAGTAGGTATTTAAAATCATATTTTATGGAAATAACAAACACAAAATCAGTATATCAGCACATATATTTAATATCAGACTTTATAAAAAATAATTAGGATATTATAAGCACATATATTTTAACATCAATCATTATGAAAATAAAATAGGATATTGTAAGCATATATATTTTTATATCATACCTCATGAAAATAAATTAAAGATATTATAGGCACAGATATTTTTTTTAATCATACTTCATCAAAATAACCATAAACAATCAGTATACACAATCACATTACAAATTGCTAAAAAATACCATTGTCTTAGATTTTGGATAACAATCAGAGCTCTGGATAACAATGTTCGATATAGAAATCACTCCAAATTACTGTAATCAAATATTATCCCCAATCACATCAATATGTAAATGACTGATCTTATGATTAATTAGCTTGAAGTGAAATTAATTATTTTATAAATAATTACCTTGGGGTGAACTGAATTACCTTATGATTAATTAGCTTGGAGTGAACAATTAAAAAATACTCTTCAAAATTATGATAATTCGAAGTTTATAAATAAGTATTATTAAAAACCTTTGAATTGAGATTTTAAGAAAATTGCTTAATTGCATGAGTATCATATAATATGTTAAATTCATACATTTTAGAAAGATTGTTTATTTAAATTATTCTAATATTGTACATTTTCATCTTTTTTATTTACAGATTTTTGTTTAATTTTACCAGATTTTTATTATATATATATATATTCTTACAAAAGTTCTAATTATTTTTTGTTCAAGTTGTTAAATTTTAACAGACTTAGACTTGGGCCAATACCAATTATTGTAAGTGCGTTTGTGTCAATAAAATATTGTCTATTGTCTATTCTACACATTCATTTAATATATAAAAGTGTATTCTAAATATAAAATTGCAAGCGAGCAATCTAGGTCAATGACATTTGAATATTACAAAAAAAAAAAAAAAAAAATTCATCGTAATTTATAAACAAAATATTAAATTGAGCGGAATGCCAACTGAATTACCAAATGCATGGATTTTACTGAACAAATGATTATTATTTAACCAATGTTTATTTACTCGATAATCACCCCTTTTCCTAGCTTACCATTTGGGAATCAACTTTCACACTATTCAGTTCCATATATCGAAATTTCAACTAGATTTAGTAAGAAATAAAGTGAGGGGGGATCATAGTATATGCTTTTTACATTGTATATTCGTTAATTTCGTGAACATTTAGTGTTTTACGGGAGCACAAAAAAAGTCCTTTTCATTATGGCGACATTTTCAAACTAACGCCTTGAAAAATAGCCGGGTCCACACAAAAGGTCCAAAGGTTTACCACATCCACATCCACGAAGCATAAAACAATATAATCCATAACTCCAAAACGGCAATAATAATTTTACACACCACAATACACGAACGTTTTCCAGTTACGAATCAATCGAATCCATACGCATTAAGGGTGTGTTATCATCCCCACCCTCCCCCATTACATGAGGCGAGCCACAAAACCCTTTGAAAACGAGCGATGTTATGAAAAGTTGTCATTCTGTCACTAGCGGTCGAGGTATTAACAACACGTATTTGTGTGTTCGTGTGTACAGGTAAATTTATAAAAAATAGAATATATGGAGTGCCAGATTAATACTATTGGAGTACAATAGAATGAAATAGTGTTAACTATATATTTATTACTGATCTAACAATAACAATTTGATTGTAATTTATAATTTATTAAATACGTCAAACATTAATACTAGGTCAACCAGGGTTTACCTCGAACAGTTTTAGTCATAGACTTCTTAGAGTGGCCCCGTTGTAGAATGACGAGTGCGTATGGTATTTCAATGTCCGCTATGTCTCTACAATAGATACGAGTAGTCTACCCGGACTCGTATAAGGGCACTTTGAAGAATGTGACTCAAACTTTGTCAATAGGGAATGCTAACAAAGTATGTGAAACATTTAAGAAAGTTTGAAGTAGTCTCCTGCATACACATTGTGTACCGGTCTAGGGCAATACCATGTAGCTCAAGATGGGGAAGGAGTGTCATGTGGTACGCCACGCTATCACCGGAAATACACCCCCGACTGTCTATTCATGTAGTCTTGCTTTAAGCGAGAGCGGCTCCGCTTTGTAGTGATACAGAGCGTCGATGGGCGGTAACTACTGTGGTGAAAACCTTTTTCAAACTCTCTAAAATATCGATTAAAATATCAAAATTGGGAATTTCAGTGCGATCTAATAGTAGACCACGTTTCTGTATAAATAATAGATATCTAATTCACATCTCATACTGACCCATTCCTACGGCTGAAAATGTTATTAAGGGAAAACAGAGTGAGTGGGTATTTGGTCCATCTAGATTACATAAAGGGGTCAGTTTCATCAGTATATGATGATAAATTAAAAAAACAAATGTTCTATTCTATATTTATCTAAATTTCCATTGAATTCGGCACCTTTTTCGAATTTCCATCTCCATATTCTCTCAGCATTCTCTTGTGGAACGTCGTAATTATTTTCGGGCTTTACACAAGATATGGTTAGGGCAACAGGGGGAATGTATATAAGAAAAAAGTTTGCTAAATTCTAATATTTCAAATTCTTAAACTTTCCTTAACAAATGTGCACTACTAATTGCACAGTCAACAACGCTATTATTTTTACTCGTCAGTTTACCAGCTTGGTCTTTTCCGACTCTACCATTTAGTACAAACATATTATTATTTTTACAAATACTAATCAGTTTTCTACCATAGTTATTAACAATATTATCGGGATTATTTCTAAGTAGTGGAATATCTAAGTCATCTAATATATATATATATATCATAAAATTCATTTGTGTAAATAAACTCGTTGGACTCTTCAACCTCATAAAAATCTAACAATTTTGCAGTGCGACTATTAAAATCGCCAACCAAACAGCGATAATCTGTATTTTCATTAAAATTCAAAAATTCAAGTTCTATTTCTGATATTGCATCATTTGATGTAGGCCACTAATATGTTTCAAAAAGATTCGTTGTTGTATCAATTCTCTCTCAGTAATGTTTATATTTAACTGTTAATAATAAAATACGCATATATACATTTAATCAAAGCCCTTGTAAAGGGGTTTGACATATCAAAGTATCGAAATTGCAGTAACTATGAGTTCTGCATATGGACATTTCGACAAATTATGTCTCATCAGTACAGATTGAATCAAAACATTTGGAAGACCAAAAACCAAAAGATGTTAAGGGCTGAACAAATAACCAATAGGGCCTAAAAGTAACACCAAAATAAACTAAGGACAGAGGAGAACTAGGAGAACTGAAAAGTTTAATGTTTTTAGAGTAAATAAGATATTCTTATGATTATTATTTTTTTTTTTTTCTAATTGGATAAATAAACTGGAATTCACGCTTTAATGCCTATAGATATCTATCAACAACAACAAAAAATGAAAATAAAAATTGGTCAAACACAACACGTTGGAAAGTGGGAATGCGAGTTCGACAGAGAAATTCGAGAAAACGACACTTTCCGAAACTTTGTCCAACAATCCGAGATGATCAACACATTAGAACCCCGAGATGCTTTTTATGGAGGACTCACTGAAGCGTTTACATTGTTTCAAAAAGACCAGGATATATCATACGTCGATATAACCTTCCTGTATCCATATATCAATAAGACCGGAAAGATATCCATTGGACACCCTGAGATCGTCACCGAGGGTTTTACAGATATAAAACAGTACGAAGGACTCATCAAATGCAAAATCCTTCCACCAAGAGGACTGTACATACCCGTATTATCATGAAAATGAACAACACATTGTTGTTTACTTTGCGTAGAACATGTAGTGAAAACCATCAAAAGACACCGTGTCAGCATAACGACGAAGAAAGATCATTGACGGGAACATGGGTCACGGACGAATTGAAGAAAGCATTGAAGAAAGGTTTTATAGTCAACTCGTACCATTACAAACTCGTACCAAAGTCAACTCGTACCACAGGAAGTTAACTCGTACCAATGTAAACTCGTACCACAGTAAACTCGTACCACTGTAAATTATTCATTATACCATCTTGGTAGCGAAATGTTTTCTCAAAATGCCTGCCATTTGCTTAATTTAAAGTAAGGCTTGTGACAAAAGCAACAGTTTATGAAATGGCTAAAACTGCTTTATTTAAGACTGATTTGGCTCACATTTTGCTATGATTATGAGCTTTTATACATATATTAGGCCACAAAGTTAATTTGTAGATTCTCATCCCCATTGGCTCCAACTTTAACTACCTTCCCCAATTTCTTTTATTTTCATTTTTAGTAAAATGTTAATATTTGAGACTTTTTATGCTTCCTTTTCTGAAATTCATAATAGTTCTAAGATTTTTTTTTTATAATTGTGTGTAACTTCCATTAAAAAATAAAACAATAATCCCACCCGCCCAAATTTTTTTGAGATACATAGATGATACTCTACATATTAACTTGATGTGGCTTTAGCAGTTTTTTGTTTAACTTAAATGTTTGATGATTTTTGTGAATTATGTGAATTAGGCATACATCTTCAGGTCAGAAACCACTGGGCCAGCTTCAATGAAACTTGCCATGAGTGTTCCTTGGATGGTCCTCCAAGATGGCAGCTGTTTCTAGAAATGAAAGTTTAGCTAAAATGGACAAAAGTACTGTAATACAGAATGGGTTCAAATGTAAACAGGACATGCATAAACAAGAGCAGACATTATTAAGTGGATTTATTTAAGTCAAATAAGCAATACAGACTCATCTGAATCTTTAATTAATGGGTCAATAGGATACAGTAAAAAAGGAAAGTTTAATGTTTTATTGATCGCCGAAAACTATTACTCTATCTATGTATTATTTTAAACCTTGAGTTCTTACAATGGTTAAAAGAAAAGATCAACTGCGCTGAGCAGCCTCAGTTTGAGTTCCACTAAAAAGGCCAAGATTGAGGCTGTGTTCAAGCCTGTGTACACGTCAACGGATGAAGAGTGTGAAGGCGATTTTATCATGCATCAGCCGTCATAGCAGTCTACAAAATTTAAAGAATACAAGTTTGTTCTTGACACCACATACCAAAATATATGTTCCAAGGCTAGCAGAAGCCTGTTGCAAAAGAGAACAATAGGAACAAAAAGTGAAAAGGAAATTCCTGACATCCCAGAAGAGATGCAATGGATAAGAAAAGACAACAATGAATGAATTTAACTTTCAAGACATGTGTTCAAAAGAAGCTGCCATGCCGGCTTTGTGATGTGCAGAGTTTACCTGAATGTACATATACAGTTTCGAGAAAAACAAATATGTGTTATTGTTATATAAATGAAATAGAGTTGCATCAAAGTAAAAACTTTTTTTAATTACTTCTCAGTATTTTAACTTTGATCACCTGTTCGTCAAGGTTATTTTTGATTATTTTACTGTTAATAGAAAGGCCAATCAAGGTTCTTTGATAACCTTATAGTCCACAGAAAGGTAAGTAAAGGTCATTTTTCACCACTGTCAGTCAATAAAAAGGTCCGTCAAAGGTTGGCTTTAATTATCTTGCTGTAAATAAAAAGGTCATATGAGGTCATATTTTAGTAAAATGAAGGATTGTAAAGACTTTCCTTTGTCATCTTTCAGTGATTAAAAGGTCTTGTCAGGGAGACATTTTATCACCTTTCAGTCAATAAAACGTCTGGCAAGGTTACCTTTTATCACCTTTCGGTCAATAAAAAAGATATGATTAAGTTTCATTTCATCACCTTTCATTCGATGAAAAAGGCCTGGCAAGGTTACATTTTATCACCTTTCAGTCAATAAAAAAGGTATGATAAAGTAACATTTCATCACCTTTCAGTCAGTATAAAGGCTGTCAAGATTACCTATTATCACCTTTCAGTCAGTATAAAGAGTATGATACAGTTATATTTCATCACCTTTCAGTCGATAAAAAGGTCTGGCAAGGTTACTTTTTATCACCTTTCAGTCAATAAAAAAGGTATGATTAAGTTTCATTCCATCACCTTTCATTCGATAAAAAGGTCTGGCAAGGTTACATTTTATCACCTTTCAGTCAGTATAAAAAGTATGACAAAGTTCTATTTCATCACCTTTCAGTCGATAAAAAGGCCTCGCAAGGTTACCTTTTATTACCTTTCAGTCAATTAAAAAGGTATGATAAAGTTACATTTCATCAACTTTCATTCGATAAAAAAGGCCTGGCAAGGCTACCTTTTATCACCTTCCAGTCAATAAAAAAGGTATGATAAAGTTACATTTCATCAACTTTCATTCGATAAAAAAGGCCTGGCAAGGCTACATTTTATCACCTTTCAGTCAGTATAAAAGGTATGATTAAGTTACATTTCATCAACTTTCATTCGATAAAAAAGGCCTGGCAAGACTACATTTTATCACCTTTCAGTCAATTAAAAAGGTATGATAAAGTTACAATTCATCACCTTTCAGTGAATAAAAAGGTTTGGCAAGGCTACCTTTTATCACATTTCAGTCAGTATAAAAGGTATGATAAAGTTACATTTCATCAACTTTCATTCGATAAAAAGGCCTGGCAAGCTACCTTTTATCACCTTTCAGTCAATAAAAAAGGTATGATAAAAATACATTGCATCACCTTTCAATCGATAAAAAGGTATTGCAAGGTTACCTGTTATTACCTTGCAGTCAGCAAAATGGTCTGTAAAGGAATCATTTAGCTTGAAGAGGGGGGAGGGTTATGGTTTTGTACTGATTTTTTTTTAAAACAGTTGGACACATTTGTTTTTTCAATTGCGATCAAACTCAATTATTTTTTTTCTTACCAATTCAAAACATAATTTTTTTTCAATGCTTTGTATAAAGGTGTGAGCCAGTATTAATTTTTAGATGCTATGCATATAGCTCATATATACTCTAAATTTCCATGTTATATTTCGCATTTGTCCATGTAAATAAACAAGTGAGGATTTTAATTAAACAAGTTCAGATCTTTACTATATAAAGCACAATGACACACAGTTTTTTTTATTCAGTTTATACAGGTCCATCTCTTAAATAAATGGCATAGTCTCTATGGTATTCCCTTGGTGGTGAAGGTGTAGACTGTGGTTTAAGACATTCACTGGCTGATCTGTTGTACACCTTTAAACCATCATACATGTACCACATGTTTCCAAATTTTTCATAAAGGACACTTACAATATCTATTAAAAATAGGGCGTAATTACTGAAAGGTCAAGTACAGTTTGAAAAACTAAGCGAAATATTTAATATAAATTCCAAATAGAGTGAGGTTGATAGGTGTGTAGAGATTGCATAAAGTATATTTGAGATTTATTGCACAACTCTTGGGATTTATTTAAAAAAAAAAAATACTCTTAAACCAGATTATTTTTGTTATACTTATGTAAAGCAGAATATTTTTTTGTGGCCAATGCTGTGACAGATTATTTAATTTATTTCCCTTCTAAATCATATTTTTTTAGGAACAAAGCATACCAACCCCTTCAAGTTAAATGGTCGTTCCCTAAAGATTGCCTTTTATTTTCTTTCAGTAGATAGATTCTCGGTGTTGTGACTTTACATCACTAGTTATTATTAAAAAGATGTAAGTCAATATTTTCTTTCACTGTCTTTTATGCTATACAAAATCATCAAAGTTCATCTTTCATCATTTTCCATAGTATAGAAAGTCCACATTTTCCACTTTTTATAACAGTACAAATGTTGATATTTTGATAATCTTTTGTTTGATACAAAAGGCTATATTTAATTCGCCTTTCATGAATGAAAAAATGGGCCATTTGATTACCTTTTATCACATTAAAAGGTATATAACAGATGATTTGTTACATCTTTTGTATTTTTTTGAAAGCTTTATAAAAGATGACAACATGTAACCAAAATATGGTCTTTTACACACCCTTTGGGGCAATCAAAAGGTAGATTTTCATGCAGTGTATGATCCCGTTTGACATGTTCAGAAATAAACGCCTTTATGAACTATGTCCCATTTTCCTAATATATCTACTCTATAGAAGCCAAGGATGTCAAGTTTGTTCTTAAAATAGCAACAAATGTACGTACTGGTATCCCCGCTGTTATCCGCTAGAAAAAATAATTTCTGATGACTCGTGGCATATTCCCGGTTTCCTGTCAACCTTATCTAACTGTTGAACACACAATTATCTTGTGGCGGAGCGCTTAAATGTTACAGTCGGGTTTGTTTCTTTCAAGCGAGCTGAATGTTTATCCGGGACGGAAGCCGTTTCATTTATTCAGAAGAGTTAATTATTCACGCAAGCTGAGGTTTTCCGTATTGACTGAAAGCAAGGTGACGTCTAGGTGAGTTACGAACACAAAATTTGGCGCGCAGAGATATAGATTGAACCTCCCACCCCCTCATAAAGTGATCCTAGGTCGAAAGAGCTGATCATACGGCTTGATAACGGCAGATGCTGAAATGATTGATAAAGGAATTATTATATCATGATACTTAAATTGGATGTTCCTTTCCTTTATTTAAAATCAATAAAGGGTACAACTTATGATTTGATAGTGTTTGAACCTTGGGGTGGGGGGAGGGGAGGGTAAAAATATTATTTATGTCATTAATGTGTGGGCACCAAAAGGTTTTTTTTTTAAATTGGAAGTTGATTGTTAAAAACAAATCATGTTGGAGTCAATATACAAAAATTTGCAATATGCTTGTACATTTTTTTTAATCGTCTACCTGATTTGTGAAAAGAATCCCCTGACCAAAAAAATTAACTATCCTGATATTAAAGGCATGAAGACCCTGGACCACCTGACCTCCCCAGTTAATAAATTATCGGTGCCAAAAATAATACAAAAACGGGGTTAGCTTTAAATGTATATGGGAAATGATCGCTCAGGTCAAGGATATGCTTTCAATATCACCATTAGATCTATATTCTTTTTGCCATAAAATAAAAAGAGTCAACCACAATTCAATGGTCTAAATATATTAATGCATTGATATTGTGTGGGTGGAATGTTTTATTTGTCAATATGACATACATGGTGGTGAGATCAGCATCTTCTCCCTGATCAGAATATTCATAAAATTTAACATAGAAGCATCATTGTGGGTTTGTTTAATGTCCTTAACTACTCTTTTGAGTCTTACAAGGACAGAATAGAAACTGGTATAAGGACAGCTATTAATGAGAAATAAATTAAGGCAAGGAAAAAAAGTTACCAAACTTTGTCTTCCATTTTTTTAAAAGGGAGGGCCGCAAAATGTCTACCCCTATATGGTTTATTGAGATCTCACCACCATGTATGTCATATTGACAAATAAAATAGTCTCAATAAACCATATAGGGGTAGATGTTTTTTTTTTAAAAAGTCCTATGTACATATTTTTTTTAACCATAAAGAGCTCACTTCCCTCGCATATAAATTCGCAATTGGACCAATCTGGATTTAGATGGTAAAACTATGGAAAGCTGATGTGCCTTCGGGCAAAGCACGTTTCCTCCAATCAGTTTTGGTTAATGTTTGTCTTTTAATTGCGTAACAACTGAAAAGTATGTGTATTTTGATTAAGACCCATATGAGGCTCGCATGACATATATAAGAAATTTATATAATCTAACGCCCCAGAAGTCCAACGGTTCCGTATGCCGACAGCTCGATAGTCTGATGGTCTTTGATCCGATAGTCCGACACAAATAAAAATGAAACTTCACAAAGTTTTGCTGGAGAAAACGTGATGATGCCGATGGTGAATTTGAACATCATTTCGTCTTCCTGTGATGCTGCGATCGAATGAACTATTATAGGAATGTTCTGACTGCCCTTAAGTGGATTTGCGTAACTGTAGCAGCAATTATGAAATTAAGGGACTTCCGGACGATCATTGAGCATTTTCTGTTAAGAGGGCATATTCAGGGGCGGCTGATCCAAAATTCGTTAAAAGGGTAGCAGTCGAGCTCATTTATGCCCATTTTCATGCGATTTGTAAAGCATTTGACAGGAAGGGAGGGGTTCCAACCAATCATTGAACACCCGGGTCCGCCATTGATATTATTTGCGGATGCTGTGTTTTATTCTTCTTATCGTCATCTCAGTGTATACTGTCGAACCCATAGGTCTGTGTTAAAATATGTGTCGTATTATCGGATTGTCGGACTAGCACAATTATTAAGACACATTCATATATCGGTCAATGGTTCCATGTAATTCAACATCTACGACCAAGAGCTCTAAAATTCGACAACTAGCAAATTAAATAGAGATCTGTTTTAAAATATTTGTCGTGTTATCAGACTGGGAAACAAACGGATTGTCGGACTGTAGGGTGGTCGGATTATAGGTCGGATCCTAGTTCCTCGACTTTTATAATATTTTGTATTCGATCGTAGCGTAACGTGGAGTAAGCCGTATTTCAGAAATATTTACAACGAGAACATTTTTCTGACGCTAGTGGCATGGAAGTAGCCACGCCTTTTTTAATTTTTGTTTTCATTACCTTTTCAATACATTTTATTATCATTTCGTTAATTTTCCTTTATTTAAAGTGTTCGTGTCCCTATCCTCACAAGTTTATGGAAACAGCAGCTAACATGTACCACTTTTGAAACTTCGTTCGTCCAGGTTTTGGGATGGTAAGGGTTGGAGGGCCGACCTATGTAAGCTGCTATCACCGTAATATTTATTGTATGGATATGGACACGTTCAACGAATGAGATCAAATGATCAAGAAATTTTTATTGAAAATAAATATGTAGGCAGAAAAGAAGGGGTGGTAATTCCATGCCACAAACATCCTGTTTCAACCACAATATCTTACTTAAAATGTAGCACTAGGGTAGGTCTATGTGAGAGAACAAAATAGATTGCAAGAGAAAATATGCGGTAGAGAACATCGAAAGGGGAATCACAAATTGAAAAACCTCTATTTCAAGTTAAATGGGATAGAT
>MJUT01061281.1:1164-25801 GCA_002080005.1 Gigantidas platifrons
GGTACCTCATTCTACCATACTAATGTGTTATTGATTCTCATGCGACCTCATTCAAGCATAGTGATGTGTTATTGATTCTCATGATACCTCATTACAGCACACTGATGTGTTAATGATTCTCGTCTGGCCTTATTCCAGCCTATTGAAGTATTGTTGATTCTCAGGTGACCTGAAGTATTGTTGACTTTCAGGTGACTTCATTCTAGCATTCTAATGTGTTATTGATTCTCATGGTACCTCATTCCATCATACTGAAGTGTTATTTATTCTCATGTGACCTCATCCCAGCATCCTAGTGTTTGATTGATTTTGAGGTGACCCCATCCCAGAATACTAATGTGTTACTGATTCTCATGGTATCTCATTCCAGCATACTGATGTGTTATTGATTCTCAGGTGACCTCATTCTAGCATACTAATGTGTTATTGATTCTCATGTTATCTCATTCCAGCATACTGATGTGTTATTGATTCACATGTGACTTCATTCCAGCATACTAATGTGTTATTGATTCTCATGCGACCTCATTCAAGCATAGTGATGTGTTATTGATTCTCATGATACCTCATTACAGCACACTGATGTGTTATTGATTCACATGTGACCTCATTCCAGCATACTAGTGTTTTATTGATTCTCATGGTATCTCATTCCAGCATACTGATGTGTTATTGAGTCTCATGTGACCTCATCCCAGCATACTAATGCTTTATTGATTTTCTTGTGACCATATTACAGCATACTGATGTATTGTTGATTCTCATGGTACCTCATTCCAACATATTAATGTGTTATTGATTCTCATGGTACCTCATTTCAGCTTAATGATGTGTTATTGATTCTCATGTGACCTCATTCCAGCATACTAATATGTTATTGATTCTCATGTGAACTCATTCCAGCATACTGATGTGTTATTGATTTGCATGTGACCTTCTTCCAGCATACTGAAGTATTGTTGATTCTCATGGTACCTCATTCCATCATACTGAAGTGTTATTTATTCTCATGTGACCTCATCCCAGGATCTTAGTGTTTGATTGATTTTGAGGTGATATCATACCAGTATACTAATGTGTTACTGATTCGCATGGTATCTCATTCTAGCATACTGATGTGTTATTGATTCACATGTGACCTCATTCCAGCATACTAATGTTTTATTGATTCTCATGGTATCTCATTCCAGTATACTGATGTGTTATTTATTCTCATGTGACCTCATCCCAGCATACTAGAGTTTGATTGATTTTGAGGTGACCCCATCCCAGAATACTAATGTGTTACTGATTATCTTGTGGCCTTATTCCAGCATACTTACTGCAATATTGTTGATTCTCAGGTGACCTCATTCTAGCATACTAGTGTGTTATTGATTCTCATGTGACCAAATTGCAGCATACTAATGTGCTATTGATTATCATGTGACCCAATTCTAGGATACTGAAGTATTGTTGATTCTCAGGTGATCTCTTTCTAGCGTACTAATGTGTCATTCATTCTCATGACACCTTATTCCACCATAATAATGTGCTATTGATTCTCATGGGTCCTCATGCCAGCACACTGAAGTATTAATGATTCTCCGGCGACCACATTCTAGCATACTAATGTGTTATTGATTCGCAAGGTACCTCATTCCAGCATACTGAGTTTATTTATTCTCATGTGACGTCATCACAGCATATTAATGTTTTATTGATTCTCAGGTGACCTCATCCCAGCAAACTGATGTGTTATTGATTCTCATGGTATCTCATTCCAGCATACTGATGTGTTATTGATTCACATGTGACCTTGTCACAGCATACTAATGTGTTATTGATTCTCATGGTACCTCATTCCAGCATACTGTTGTGTTGTTGATTCTCATATTATTCATTATCATGGTACCTCATTCCAGCATACTGATGTGTTATTGATCTCATGTAACCTCATTCCAGCATACTAATATGTTATTGATTCTCATGTGGCCTCATTCCAGCATGCTGATGTGTTATTTATTCTCGTGTTGCCGTATTCAAGCTTACTGAGGTAATGTTGATTATCATGGTACCTCATTCGAGGATACTGGTGTGTTATCGATTCCCATGTGATCTCATACCAGTATTCTAATATGCTATTGATTCTTATGTGACCTCATTCCAGCATACAAATGTGTTATTGATTATCATGTGACCTTGTTCTAATATACTGAAGTATTGTTGATTCTCAGGTGCCCTTATCTAGCATACTAATGTGTCATTGATTCTCATGTGACATCATTCTAGCATACTAATGTGTTATTGATTTTCATGGTACCTCATTCCGGCATACTGATGTGTTATTGATTCTCATGTGACCCCATCCCAGCATACTAATGTGTTATTGATTCCCATGTGATGTTATTCCAAGATACCGATGTGTTATTGATTCTCATGTAACCTCATCTCAGCATACTAATGTTTTATTGATTCTCATGTGACCTCAACCCAGCATACTGAAGTATTATTGATTCTGATGTGATCTCATTCCAGCATATTGATGTCTTATTTATGCTCATGGTACCTTATTCCAGCATACTGATGTGTTATTGATTCTCGAGGTACCTCATACCAGCATACTGATGTGTTTTTGATTCTCATGTGACCTAATTCCAGCATACTGAAGTTTTATTGATTCTCATGTGACGTCTTTCCAGGATTTAAAATGTACATTTTATTAATACGATCTACATGCTGTTAGTCGAAACATGTCTGAATTGACTTTCTTTAGTAAGACTTAGTAAAATCATTGTTTTAACAGACATCACAAATCATCATAGTGATATGTCATTATTGATTTTTTTTGTGTGCTAAATTTCACCTTAATGAAATATACTAGACAATTTTCCTGCAATATTTGGGTTGTATGCATCAATAGATAATAACTTACATATTTCATCAGTATTGCTAGGCATGTCCATAGTGGAATCTTTGTCCATATATTTCTATAATTATTAAATAAAATATTATAGATAAAAATCAAGAAATTATTTACAGAAACAATATTGTTTATTAAACCTAGATAAAATCAGATCTAAAGTAAATATTTCTCCTCATCCAATTAATAAAATATCAATAATGATGTCACGGTAAAGAAGCTTAATTTTCATTGTATATTTGTATTGTATTGTGCTGTGTTGTATCCCTTCAACCCCTTTTTGGGCAGGGGATTGTGCATCAATAAAGATATTGTATGAAATTCAAACGTGATAGGTGACAACAACACTTGAATGACTCCCACTTCATTTTTGAACAAACAAATAAATCTTCTTCAAATTAATTACTTGTATAATGCACAGTAAGATCTATATGTAGCAAAGTGTACAGTATGGAAGAGTGTGATGCAGTGATCTATATGGTTTATGTTAGAGTGCAGTTACCTGTAGCAGATATTTGGCTCTACCACATGCAACATCATATGGAGTTTTTCCCTGTAAAATATTTTTAAAATTCAGTCAATATAAAGTGCACATCTAAATATGCTTCAGCTAATCAATTTAATCATGACATATTATGCAAATTTCTATTCCTGGCCATTTAAATAAAATAATTTTAAAATTCTCATAAAGTTAACATACTTTCATTCAGTTCAAAAAACACGTCTGATATTTTATTTTCTGGCTTTAAAAATACATTCGTCATGAAGAGATTCATCTGTTTTACTGACATCTTTATATATAAACAATTCAGTTGTCATGGTTACATAGCAAATAATTTTTCGTAACAAATATTAATAAAATTAACAATTTCTAATTCGTTTCATCAGATAATTAAATCAAATTAACAATTCAGTTTTCATGGCTACATAAAAAATAAATTTCCGAAAAAAATATTAATAAAATTAACAAATTCTAATTCAGTTTGATCAATTTGATCAGACATTAAATACAAAAATGTCTGATATTTTTTTTAATTTGAAGCGATCTGTATATCAATAATACAGTTTCATTGTCAAATTCATAAGAAAAACAATTTTCGTCACAAATTCCAATAAAATAAACATTTTCTGTTTCAGTCCAATCACACGATTAAAACAAGATACAACACGACACGTCTGTTATTTTAATTTCTTTGTTTAAGATGACATTCAACTTGAAGGGACCTGTTTATCAAGAATTCAGTTTTATTGTCAAAATAAAAAAAAATCAATTTTCATGAGAAATTTTGATAAAATTAACATTTTCTGTTTCAGTTCAATCACACGATTAAAACAAGATGCAATACGAGATGCGTCTGATATTTTATTTTCTGCATTTAAAAATACATTCGACGTGAAGGGTTTCATCTGTTTTACTGACATCTTTATTTATATACAATTCAGTTTTCATGAATTCATAAAATTCAAAAATAAATTTTTGTAACAAATATTAATAACATTAACAATTTCTAATTCTATTTGATCATACAATTAAAACTAGATGCCACACGACACGTATGATACTTTCTCCATTACTTGTGGCAAATCAGTCTGTTCAAACTGTTAATGGCTGACATCAAATCATTTTTTTTTTGTAACGTCATAAAACTCTATATTTTCTGTTTCAGGAGTAAAATGATGCGTCACTTGAAGAGTTTAATATTTGATTGTCTTAGTTTTACTGAGGGTTTAATTACCTCATTGTCCACTACAGACAGGGAGGCTCCTGCCTTGAACAGAATGTATACTACCTCTATACTTCCATTCATTGCTGCTGTGTGAAGAGGTGTCCGGCCCTAAAACAATAAATATAAAACAATATTTAAACACAAATAATTTCACAGTAAATAAAAGACATTTCGTCACTAAATCTTCACAAGCAGCACAACTTTATATGACAACAGTATTTTATAAACAATCCAGTTCTCATGGTTACATAAAAAATAATTTTTCGACACAAATTTGATAAAATGATCATTTTCTGATTCAGTTCAATCACACGATTAAAACAAGATGCAACACCACACGTCTGATATTTTATTTTCTTTGTTTAAGATGACATTCAACTTGAAGGGACCTGTTTATCAAGAATTCAGTTTTATTGTCAAAATTAAAAAAAATATTTTTTGCAACAAATTCAAATAAAATTAACATTTTCTGTTTCATCTCAATGATATAATTAAAACTAAATGCCACACAACACGTTTGATACTCTCTCCATTCCTTGTAACAAATCTGTCTGTTCAAGCTGTTAATGGATGCCATCAAATCATATTTTTTTGTAACATTATAAATCTCTACATTTTTTGTTTCAGGAGTAAAATTACGCGTCACTTGAAGACTTTAATATTTGATTGTCTTAGTTTTAATGAGGGTTTAAATACCTGATTGTCCACTACAGACAGGGAGACTCCTTCCTTTAACAGAAATTCTACTTCCTCTGTGATGCCCCACCATGCTGCTCTGTGAAGAGGTGTCTGGCCCTAAAACAATAAATATAAAACAGAATTTAAACACAAACAATTTCTCAGTAAATAAAAGACATTTTGTCATTAAATCTTCACAAACAGCACAACTTTATATTACAAAAGTATTTTATAAACAATTTAGTTGTCATGGTTACATAAAAAATCATTTTTCGCCAGAAATTTTGATAAAATTATAATTTTCTGATTCAGTTCAATTACAGGATTAAAACAAAATGCAACACAACACGTCTGATATTCTATTTTCTCTGTTTAAGATGACATTCAACCTGAAGGGATCTGTTTACCAAGAATTCAGTTTTATTGTCAAAATCTAAAAAAAAACCCATCTTTTTTAACAAATTTTAATAAAATTAACATTTTCTGATTCAGGTCAAGGATATAATTAAAACTAAATGCCACACAACTCGTTTGGTACTTTCTCCATTCCTTGTAGCAAATCAGTCTGTTCAAACTGTTAATGGCTGCCATCAAATCATTTTTTTTGAAACGTCATAAAACTCTACATTTTCTGTTTCAGGAGTAAAATGACGTGTTACTTGAAGAGTTTAATATTTGATTGTCTTAGTTTTACTGAGGGTTTAATTACATGCTTGGTCACTACAGACAGGGAGGCTCCTGCCTTTAACAGAACGTCTATAACGTCTGTTCTCCCGTTCGATGCTGCTGTGTAAAGAGGTGTCTGACCCTAAAACAATAAATATAAAACAGAATTTAAACACAAACAATTTCTCAGTAAATAAAAGACATTTTGTCATTAAATCTTCACAAGCAACACAACTTTATATTACAAAGTATTTTATAAACAATTTAGTTCTCATGGTTACATAAAAATCATTTTTCGTCAGAAATTTTGATAAAATTATAATTTTCTGATTCAGTTCAATTACAGGATTAAAAGAAGATGCAACACGACACGTCTGATATTCTATTTTCTCTGTTTAAGATGACATTCAACTTGAAGGGACCTGTTTATCAAGAATTCAGTTTTATTGTCAAAGTAAAAAAAAAAATATTTTTGGCAACAAATTCAAATAAAATTAACATGTTCTGTTTCATCTCAATGATATAATTAAAACTAAATGCCACACGACACGTTTGATACTCTCTCCATTCCTTGTAACAAATCAGTCTGTTCAAGCTGTTAATGGCTGCCATGAAATCATATTTTTTGCAACGTTATAAATCTCTACATTTTTTGTTTCAGGAGTAAAATGATGCGTCACTTGAAGACTTTAATATTTGATTGTCTTAGTTTTAATGATGGTTTAAATACCTCATTGTCCACTACAGACAGGGAGGCTCCTGCCTTTAACAGAAGGCCTACCACCTCTGTGAGGCCGCACCCTGCTGCTCTGTGAAGAGGTGTCTGACCCTAAAACAATAAATATAAAACAGAATTTAAACACAAACAATTTCTCAGTAAATAAAAGACATTTTGTAATTAAATCTTCACAAGCAACACAACTTTATATTACAAAAGTATTTTTATAAACAATTTAGTTGTTATGATTACATAAAAAAATCATTTTTCATCACAAATTTTGATAAAATGATCATTTTCTGATTCAGTTCAATCACACGATTAAAACAAGATGCAACACCACACGTCTGATATTTTATTTTCTTTGTTTAAGATGACATTCAACTTGAAGGGATCTGTTTATCAAGAATTCAGTTTTATTGTCAAAATTAAAAAAAAAACATTTTTTGAAACAAATTCACATAAAATTAACAGTTTCTGTTTCAGCTCAATGATATAATTAAAACTAAATGCCACACGACACGTTTGATGCTCTCTCCATTCCTTGTAACAAATCAGTCTGTTCAAGCTGTTAATGGCTGCCATCAAATCATATTTTTTTGTAACGATATAAATCTCTACATTTTTTTGTTTCAGAAATAAAATGACGCGTCACTTGAAGACTTTAATATTTGATTGTCTTAGTTTTAATGAGGGTTTAAATACCTCATTGTCCACTACAGACAGGGAGGCTCCTGCCTTTAACAGAAGGCCTACCACCTCTGTGAAGCCCAACTCTGCTGCTCTGTGAAGAGGTGTCTGATCCTAAAACAATAAATATAAAACAGTATTTAAACACAAACAATTTCTCAGTAAATAAAAGACATTTTGTCATTAAATCTTCACAAACAACACAACTTTATATTACAAAAGTATTTTATGAAGAATATAGTTGTCATGGTTACATAAAAAATCATTTTTCGTCAGAAATTTTGATAAAATTATAATTTTCTGATTCAGTTCAATGACAGGATTAAAACAAGATGCAACACGACACGTCTGATATTCTATTTTCTCTGTTTAAGATGACATTCAACTTGAAGGGATCTGTTTACCAAGAATTCAGTTTTATTGTCAAAATCTAAAAAAAAAACGACATTTTTTTAAATAAATTTTAATAAAATTAACAATTTCTAATACTATTTGATCGAACAATTAAAACTAGATGCCACACGACACGTTTGGTACTTTCTCCATTCCTTGTAGGAAATCAGTCTGTTCAAACTGTTAATGGCTGCCATCAAATCATTTTTTTTGTAACGTCATAAAACTCTACATTTTCTGTTTCAGGAGTAAAATGATGCGTCACTTGAAGAGTTTAATATTTGAATGTCTTAGTTTTACTGAAAGTTTAATTACCTGCTTGTTCACTTCAGACAGGGAGGCTCCTGCCTTTAACAGAACGTCTATAACGTTTGTTCTCCCATTCGCTGCTGCTGTGTAAAGAGGTGTCCGGCCCTAAAACAATAAATATAAAACAGTATTTAAACACAAACAATTTCTCAGTAAATAAAAGACATTTTGTCATTAAATCTTCACAAACAACACAACTTTATATGACAAAAGTATTTTATAGACAATTCAGTTCTCATGGTTACATAAAAAATCATTTTTCGTCACAAATTTTGATAAAATGGTCATTTTCTGATTCAGTTCAATCACACGATTAAAACAAGATGCAACACCACACGTCTGGTAATTTATTTTCTTTGTTTAAGATGACATTCAACTTGAAGGGACCTGTTTATCAAGAATTCAGTTTTATTGTCAAAGTAAAAAAAAAACATTTTTTGAAACAAATTCAAATAAAATTAACATTTTCTGTTTCAGCTCAATGATATAATTAAAACTAAATGCCACACGACACGTTTGATGCTCTCTCCATTCCTTGTAACAAATCAGTCTGTTCAAGCTGTTAATGGCTGCCATCAAATCATATTTTTTTGTAACGATATAAATCTCTACATTTTTTTGTTTCAGAAATAAAATGACGCGTCACTTGAAGACTTTAATATTTGATTGTCTTAGTTTTAATGAGGGTTTAAATACCTCATTGTCCACTACAGACAGGGAGGCTCCTGCCTTTAACAGAAGGCCTACCACCTCTGTGAAGCCCAACTCTGCTGCTCTGTGAAGAGGTGTCTGATCCTAAAACAATAAATATAAAACAGTATTTAAACACAAACAATTTCTCAGTAAATAAAAGACATTTTGTCATTAAATCTTCACAAACAACACAACTTTATATGACAAAAGTATTTTATAGACAATTCAGTTCTCATGGTTACATAAAAAATCATTTTTCGTCACAAATTTTGATAAAATGGTCATTTTCTGATTCAGTTCAATCACACGATTAAAACAAGATGCAACACCACACGTCTGGTAATTTATTTTCTTTGTTTAAGATGACATTCAACTTGAAGGGACCTGTTTATCAAGAATTCAGTTTTATTGTCAAAGTAAAAAAAAAACATTTTTTGAAACAAATTCAAATAAAATTAACATTTTCTGTTTCAGCTCAATGATATAATTAAAACTAAATGCCACACGACACGTTTGATACTCTCTCCATTCCTTGTAACAAATCAATTTGTTCAAGCTGTTAATGGCTGCCATCAAATCATATTTTTTGAAACGTTATAAATCTCTACATTTTTTGTTTCAGGAGTAAAATGACGCATCACTTGAAGACTTTAATATTTGATTGTCTTAGTTTTAATGAGGGTTTAAATACCTTATTGTCCACTATAGACAGGGAGGCTCCTGCCTTTAACAGAAAGTCTACTATCTCTGTGATGCCCCACGCTGCTGCTCTGTGAAGAGGTGTCTGACCCTAAAACAATAAATATAAAACAGAATTTAAACACAAACAATTTCTCAGTAAATAAAAGACATTTGGTCATTAAATCTTCACAAGCAACACAATTTTATATTACAAAAGTATTTTATAAACAATTTAGTTGTCATGGTTACATAAAAAATCATTTTTCGTCAGAAATTTTGATAAAATTATAATTTTCTGATTCAGTTCAATTACAGGATTAAAACAAGACGCAACACGACACGTCTGATATTCTATTTTCTCTGTTTAAGATGACATTCAACTTGAAGGGATCTGTTTACCAAGAATTCAGTTTTATTGTCAAAATTAAAAAAAAACATTTTTTGAAACAAATTCACATAAAATTAACAGTTTCTGTTTCAGCTCAATGATATAATTAAAACTAAATGCCACACGACACGTTTGATGCTCTCTCCATTCCTTGTAACAAACCAGTCTGTTCAAGCTGTTAATGGCTGCCATCAAATCATATTTTTTTGTAACGTTATAAATCTCTACATTTTTTTGTTTCAGAAATAAAATGACGCGTCACTTGAAGACTTTAATATTTGATTGTCTTAGTTTTAATGAGGGTTTAAATACCATATTTTCCACTACAGACAGGGAGGCTCCTGCCTTTAACAGAAGGCCTACCACCTCTGTGAAGCCCAACTCTGCTGCTCTGTGAAGAGGTGTCTGACCCTAAAACAATAAATATAAAACAGAATTTAAACACAAACAATTTCTCAGTAAATAAAAGACATTTTGTCATTAAATCTTCACAAGCAACACAACTTTATATTACAAAAGTATTTTATAAACAATTTAGTTGTCATGGTTACATAAAAAATCATTTTTCGTCAGAAATTTTGATAAAATTATAATTTTCTGATTCAGTTCAATTACAGGATTAAAACAAGATGCAACACGACACGTCTGATATTCTATTTTCTCTGTTTAAGAAGACATTCAATCTGAAGGGATCTGCTTACCAAGAATTCAGTTTTATTGTCAAAATCTAAAAAAAAAACATCTTTTTTTACAATTTTTAATAAAATTAACATTTTCTGATTCAGGTCAAGGAGAAAATTAAAACAAGATGCCACACAACACGCTTGGTACTTTCTCCATTCCTTGTAGCAAATCAGTCTGTTCAAACTGTTAATTGCTGCCATCAAATCATTTTTTTTTGTAACCTCATAAAACTCTACATTTTCTGTTTCAGGAGTAAAATGACGGGTCACTTGAAGAGTTTAATATTTAATTGTCTTAGTTTTACTGCGGGTTTAATTAAATGCTTGGTGACTACAGACAGGGAGGCTCCTGCCTTTAACAGAATGTATATAACGTCTGTTCTCCCGTTCGCTGCTGCTGTGTAAAGAGGTGTCTGGCCCTAAAACAATCAATATAAAACAGTATTTAAACACAAACAATTTCTCAGTAAATAAAAGACATTTTGTCATTAAATCTTCACAAGCAGCACAACTTTATATGACAAAAGTATTTTATAAACAATTCAGTTCTCATGGTTACATAAAAAATAATTTTTCGTCAGAAATTTTCACAAAATTATCATTTTCTGATTCAGTTCAATCACACGTTTAAAACAAGATGCAACACGATACATCTGATATTTTATTTTATTTGTTTAAGATGACATTCAACTTGACGAGACCTGTTGATCAAGAATTAAGTTTTATTGTAAAAATAAAAAAGAAATATTTCGTCAGAAATTTTGATAACATTAACATTTTCTGTTTCAGTTCAATCACACGATTATATCAAGATGCAACACGATACATCTGATATTTTATTGTCTACATTTAAAAATACATTTGTCATGAAGGGTTTCATCTGTTTTAGTGACATTTTTATTATAAACAATTCAGTTGTCATGAATTCATAAAAAAATAAATTTTTGTAACAAATATTGATAAAATTAACAATTTCTAATTCTATTTGATCATACAATTAAAACTAGATGCCACACGACACGTTTGATACTTTCTCCATTACTTGTGGCAAATCAGTCTGTTCAAACTGTTAATGGCTGACATCAAATCATTATTTTTTGTAAAGTCATAAAACTACATTTTCTGTTTCAGGAGTAAAATGATGCGTCATTTGAAGAGTTTAATATTTGATTGTCTTAGTTTTACTGAGGGTTTAATTACCTCATTGTCCACTACGGACAGGGGGGCTCCTGCCTTTAACAGAAGGTCTACTAACTCTCTGCTACCCTCCTCTGCTGCTGTGTGAAGAGGTGTCTGACCCTAAAACAATAAATATATACAATATTTAAACACAAATAATTTCTCAGTAATTAACAGACATTTTTACATTAAATCTTCACAAGCAACACAACTTTATACTACAAAAGTATTTAATAAACAATTCAGTTTTCATGATTACATATAAATTAATTTTTCGCCAGATATTTTGACAAAATTTACATTTTCTGATTCAGTTCATTCACACGATTAAAACAAGATGCAACACGATACGTCTGACATCTTATTTTCTGCATTTAAGAATAGATTCGTCATGAAGGGTTTTATCTGTTTTACTGGCATCTTTATTTATAAACAATCCCGTTGTCATGAATTTATAAAAAAAAAAAAAAAAAAAAAATTGTAACAAATATTGATAAAATTAACATTTTCTGATTCAGTTCAATCACACGATTAAAACAAGATGCAACACGACACATCTGATATTTTATTTTCTCTGTTTAAGATGATATTCAACTTGAAGGGATCTGTTTACCAAGAATTCAGTTTTATTGTCAAAATCTAAAAAAAAAAACATTTTTTTTACAAATTTTAATAAAATTAACATTTTACTATTCATGTCAAGGAGTTAATTAAAACAAGATGCAACACAACACGTCTGATACTTTCTCCATTACTTGTAACAAATCAATATGTTCAAGCTGTTAATGGCTGCCATCAAATTATATTTTTATGTAATGTCATAAATCTCTACATTTTCTGTTTCAGGAGTAAAATGATGCGTAACTTGAAGAGTTTAATATTTGGCTGTCTTAATTTTATTGAGAGTTTAATTACCTCATTGTTCACTACAGACAGAGAGGCTCCTGCCTTTAACAGAAGGTATACTACCTCTCTTCTGCCACTCCATACTGCCCAATGAAGAGGTGTCTGACCCTGAAACAATAAATATAAAACAATATTTAAGCACAAACAATTTCTCAGTAAATAACAGACATTTTGTCATTAAATTTTAACAAACAACACAACTTTATAATGCGAAAGTATTTTATAAACAATTCAGTTGTCATGATTACATAAAAAATCATTTTTCGTAACAAATCTTGATACAATTAATATTTTCTTGATTCAATTTGATCAGATATTTAAAACAAGACGCAACACGACATATCTGATATTTTATCTTTTCTATTTAAGATGACATTCAACTTGAAGGGATCTGTTTATCAAGAATTCAGTTTTATTTTCAAAATAAAAAAAAAAAAAAAAAATTCGTCACAAATTCTAATAAAATTAACATTTTCTGTTTCAGTTCAATGATATAATTAAAACAAGATGCCACACGACAGGTTTGATACTTTCTCCATTCCTTGTAGCAAAAAAAAGTATTTTAACAAAAATTAAGTTGTCATTGTTACAAACAAAAGGGTATCGCTTGTATCAAGTACCATCATGCAAAAAAATCAAATCACAATAATTCTTTTAATTTCAGATTAAAGGGTAAAAAATCGACAAGACTACATGCAGACATCAGGAGAATACTTCTTTTTATATAAAAACACATAAAAGTAAAGCATTTACTACTAGACATTGGCTCACTTACAAAATTTTCGTAGGAACAGCCTCTGGATGCAATAATACCATTGCGATATTGCTTTTATATTTGTAATATCATTTCACTGAATATTTTTCTATCTACATGATTGATCGATGATGAACAAATCTTAACTTGGGTTATTTCAGAAAATTGGGAGATACATTTTCATCAGTAAAAGATAAAAGATTTCTTTAATTTTTCTTTCATACGTTTCAAGTTTTACTACATGGAAAAATCGTTTTAAAGCATAGAATATTATGTAATTTACTTTAAACTTGTCAAAATAGCTCTATAATATATTTTATTCAGCTATCAGATAGCCATATGGTATATAATGTGACATTCCCGGCTTAGAATATATATTCCCTGAGGCTGAGGCAACCGACGAGGCAGATTTGTGTCCGTTGCCATAATTTGTCCTTTGGAACCAACATTCATCGGAAATTGCCAAAGCCTGTTGCACTGAGGGTGACGTTTTTCAAGGTAAATCTCAAAGTTTCTAACCGGACAATATTCAGGTAACACTATCATCAGGCATGTGTCTAGAAACATTTCCTCTGTCCATTTCCCTATGAGTTTTAGTTAATTTGTCCGCCTTTTTCATTACGTAATGTTCCAATAACAAACATGTCTTTTGTAATAGATTCCATATTTTTATTGGCTCTTCGACAAAAATAGTCTTACATTTATTCGAACACGATCTGCGAGGCCTATAGGGGTAGACGGGTCCATGTAAATATTATTGTACAGTTTTGATTTATCCTCAGGTTCTCATTATATACTGACCATCATTAGAAACGCATCATTTTCTTTTTTAAATATTTATTTTAATGAGTAATTTGACAACATATATAAATACGTCAAACAATAAAAACAATAAACACTCTAACAGATGAGAACAAGTTTGAAACACAGATTCTTTTTTGGGACGTCAATGTATTGTTGAAACACCGATACCCTCGATTTCAAAATTCAGTACTTCGTAATGTCCACCTCTTGCGGTGATACAGGCAACACAACGGCGACGCATTGAAAGAATAATGTTCTGAATAACTCTCTGGGGCATATTGTTCCACTCCTCTAATAATACCTGACGTAAGATGGCCATAGTAGTCGGCTTGACGGGACGGTTATCTACACATCTTCCTAATGCATCCCAAGCATGCTCTATTGGTGCCTTATCCAGTGATAGTGATGGCCAGTGCATACAGTTGACATTCTGTGCTTGCACAAAGTTCAATGATACCCTTGTTGTGTGTGGACGCGCGTTTTCTTGCTGGAAGATCCTTTAATCTTGATGGGCTTGAAACATTGGAACAACATAATGAGCCAGTATTTCATCTCTTTAGCGTTGTCCGGTAAGAGATCGATCACAGAAGTGAAATGGAGACTTATAACGGAATGATACAGCTGCCCAAATCATAAAATTTGCGCCACCCCATCGGTCTACCTCATTAATGCAGCAAGGGGAAAGTCTTTCATTTTGACGTCTCCAAACCCTTATTTGACCGTCTGCATTCGAAATACAGAAACAGGATTCGTCCGAAAACAACACTTCCTGCCATCTCTGCCTAGTCCATAGGAAATGGGTTCTAGCCCATGCTAAACGTTGTTGGCGATGTCGCGGTGTAAGCAGTGGTCCTCTGAATGGTCGTCTTCCACGTAGGCTATTTTCACGCAGTCTGCGACGCACTGTTGCTGAGCTGATCCGGGGATTGTGTCTTCCTGGAGTTTCCCTAGCAGTTGATGCAGCTGTGTTGAATCGGTTGCGTAAATGCTGTAACCGGAAATGACGATCTTGTTGGTCGGTTGTTACTCTTGGTTGTCCTGGCCGAGAACGATCGGACACATTATTCGTGGTTTGAAACCTCTGTCTGAGGCGTACAACAGTACTTTGATGGCAATTGAATAGTCGAGCAAGTTCTCTAGTTGATATACCTACTCTCAACATACCCAAAGCTTGGTTGCGATCATTATTACTAAGACGTGGCATTTTTGAAACCCAATAAAAACTTGACTATAGCAAACAGTGCTGATATCTGATTATCCTTTTAACAGGTGTACACAGTTCTTTCAAAAAGCCGGTTTAAAAAATTCATATCGCCCGTTCACGATTTGCACGTGCAAGAAATCCTATTTTAAAAATTAAATAGATACCTGCTTCAGGTGATAAGACACATCAGAAAATTTACCTGTATTTTTTAAGGAAGACATTACTAACAATTACATTTAATCAAGCATTATTTTTTTTTTTGGAAATTTTAGCAAAATATTATATATTTTCTAGTGATGCGTTTCTAATGATGGTCAGTATATATCTTTTCAAATCTCTTCTAGGGTGTTGTTAATGTTGTGGTTTTGTAAAGATCTCCCCTTTTTGCACGTGCATCCACATAAAAATGGGGGAGTGTTTCCGCTAGCCTGGCGACATTAAACATTCCAAAGTTTATTTCCATGTCTTTCTTCTTCAAATAAGATCTCAATAAATTCGTTGCAGCTTTGTTCGATATGATTTTGTTTATATGAACAATATGTTCTCTTTTAGCAGTGATATCCTCTTCTGAATGAGATGCAAATTGCTTCATTTCGGCTTTGTCTGTTCTAACTTTGCTTTTGTTTATTTTCTTTGCAAACGATTTCCAAGGTGTCGCTAGTCCTTCAGGTACATTTTAGTTTTTATAAAACTGTTTACAATTTTTCAATTAGAAAAAAAAGAATTGCCTGTGGCGGCCATGTTTGTTAGCAGATAGGAACGAAATATTGCAATCTTCATAGAGGATCTGCCATAGATGCTTTCTACCAAGTTTCTTTTCATTTGAATGAATAACACAATCTTATGATAATTGTAGGTCCCAAGAATGAAAATAGAAAAAACATGTATGTAAGAATAATTAGCCACGCTGATGTCGTAAAACTACACCCAAAACAATTGGGTGTGTTCGATTATTAGGTAACAGCAGTCTGTTTGATTTAGTGATTCCGTTTTCAAATCGTTAATTAGTTTTTCTATTTGCTACAGTAATAATTGTTATAAAAATAAAGTTTAATATATATATATATGGTATTTGTTTAAAGATATAAAATCTAAAAAGATGGAACTNGGCTTTGTCTGTTCTAACTTTGCTTTTGTTTATTTTCTTTGCAAACGATTTTCAAGGTGTCGCTAGTCCTTCAGGTACCTTTTTTTTTTATATTAAACTTTTTACAATTTTTCAATTAGAAAAAAGAATTGCCTGTGGCGGCTATGTTTGTTAGCAGATCGGGAACGAAATATTGCAATCTTTATAGAGGATCTGCCATAGATGCTTTCTACCAAGTTTCCTTTCATTTGACCATGCGATTTCAGAGGAGAAGACTATTTTAAATCAACCAATCAGAAACAAGAATTGCCTTTGGCAGCCATGCTTCTTAATGGATCAGGACAAAATTAGCAATCTTTATAGAGGACCTTCCATAGATGCTTCCAACAAAGTGTCGGTTCTTTTGGACAAGCGATTTCAGAGAATATATTCTAGAACCCGACCAATCAGAAAAAAGAATTACCTGTGGCGGCCATGCTTATAAACGGATCGGAACGAAATGTGCAATCGTTATAGGAGATGTTCCATAGATGCTTCCTACCAAGTGTCCGTTCATTTGGCCAAGCGGTTTCAGAGAAGAAGAATTTTTGATATCGGACAATCAGAAAAAAGAATTGCCTGCGGCGTTTGTTAAAGGATTGGGACGAAATATACAATTTTTTAGAAGACCTTCCATAGATGCTTTCTACCGAGATTTGATTCATTTGGTAAAGCGGTTTCAGAGAAGATTTTAAAAAAATCAACCAATCAAAATCAAGAATTGCCTTTGACGGTCGTGTTTATTAATGGATTGGGACAGAATGAGCAATCTTCATAGATGATCTTACATAGATACTTCCTACCAAGATTCAGTTCATTTGGCCAAGAGGTTGCAGAAGAAAAGATTTTTGAGAAATCGACCAATCAGAAACAGGAATTGCCTTTGGCGGTCATCTTTATTAACGGATCGAGACAGAATTAGTAATTTTCATAGAGGACCTTACATACCAAGTTTCGTTTCATTTGGCCAAGTGGCTACAGAGAAGATTTTTAGAGATCAACCAATCAGAAACAAGAATTACCTTTGGGGGGGGGGGGCGGTCATGTTTGTTAAACAAATCGGGATGATATGAGCAATTTTCATAGAGGACCTTCCATAGATGCTTCCTACCAAGTTTCAGTTCATTTGGCCAAGCAGTTTTAGAGGAGAACATTTTTTTAAATCGACCAATCAGTAACAAGAATTTCCTGTGGTGGCCATGCTTGTTAACAGATCGAGACAGAATGAACAATCTTTATAGCAGATCTTACATAGATGCGTCCTACAAAGTTTCGGTTCATTTGGACAAGCGGTTTCAGAGGAGAAGAATTTTAAGAAATCGACAAATCAGAAAAAGGAATTGCCTGTCCCGGTCATGGTCATTATCAGATTGGGACGAAATGTACAATCTTTATAGAGGACCTTTAATAGATGCTTCCTGCCAAGTTTCGGTTCATTTGGACAAGCGGTTTCAGAGGAGAAGATTTTTTTTAAAATCCACCAATCAGAAACAAGAATTGCATATGGTGGCCATGTTTGTTAACAGATTAGGACGAAATGTGCAACTTTTATAGACAACATTCCATAGATGCTTCCTATTATGTTTTGGTTTATTTGACCAAAGTGGGGTCACAGGAGAAGATTTAAAAAATCAACCAATCAAAAAGAAGAATTGCCTGTGGCAGCCATGTTTATTAATGGATCGAGACGAAATGTCCTATATTTATAGAGGACCTTCCATAGATGCATCCTACCAAGTTTCTGTTCATTTCGCTAAGATGTTTTAGAGGAGAAGATTAAAATGTGAAAAGTTAACGGTTGACGGACGACCGACGCCAAGTGATGGCAAAAGCTCACATTGCCTTAGGAAATGTGAGCTAAGAATTATCAGGTTTTCAAATGTAGCAAGACTCTAATTATCAAGGAAGACAGAAATAATGTTTGACATTGAATAGATGTCCTTTAGGCCATTAGGAATAAACAACCCAGAATAAATCAGAGCAGACAGCTTTAAAGAAAAACATTTACTACATTTATAGCTTTAGAGGGGTTGCAAAACTATGTTTCGATTGATCGCCATTAAATTCCCCGAGAATTCCCCACACTTCGTGTTGTCTTCTACTACTTCCTGTGAGCTTTCTGAAAGAGATGTCACTTCTCCCTCTAGTTTGAAACTAGCAAGAGCTCTGTGGTGTACTTGACTTGTACCTTAAATGATTAAATCTCTCTCTCTCTGAGATGTACTGGACGTACATCATGATAATTTTAAACAGGTACGTACATACATATATATACTTGATGTTCTTTACCATTTACAGGTATAATATTTTAATTTTAATGATCTTTAAGTGTGTTCGGTATACTATATTACTTACATTGTAATCGACATATTGACAGTTGACCTCTGCCCCTTTGTTGATACAATCCTGAAGAGTGTTAACATCTCCAGATCGTGCAGCAGCAAGAATCCTCTGAAATGAAATTACGCAACAAAATATAAATAATTGTCAAATTAGTATTAAATAATGATTATAAATGCAAACATGAACAGTCATCTTAGAAAATGTATCCTACTGATAATTATTATATAAGTAAGACTTTATAACATTCTACTGATAATTATTATACAAGTATGACTTTATAAGATTATACTGATAATTATTATATAAGTATGACTTTATGAGATTATACTGGTAATTATTATATAAGCATGACTTTATCAGATTCTACTGATAATTATTATATAAGTATAACTTTATGAGATTATATTGATAATAATTATATAAGTATGACTTTATGGGATTCTACTGATAATTATTACATAAGTATGGCTTTATAAGATTCTATTGATAATTGTTATATCAGTATGACTTTATAAGAGTCTACTAATAATAGTAGTAGGAAGTGAGGTATTTTAGTCACCCCAAGAACGTCTGTCGTCATAAAATTTAAAAATTAAAAAAATTCAAAAATTGATTACAAATTTTTTTTTAAATTAAAAAAAAAAAAGAAAATTTAAAAAATGATAAAAAAAAACATAATTTCGACTCGATGACTCACGCGTCTCTTCAGTAATATGTCTATGACTCACCCCGGACGTGATCTGATCATCTGAAATTTGGCGAATGCTGCTGCACGTCCTTTTGAAAGCCAGGTTAAAAAAAATAAAACATTCAAATTAAAAAAATCTAGTGATGCGGAGCTTGTTCGTCATTGCATAAGCATGATACAACATGCGCAATCTGTTGAGAATGGACTGTGTCATTCCAACGATGTAAAGATCCAAAACTTTCAACTTAATACACACTACCTCTATTCAGAACAATGTCATGATATCTATCTAATGAATACCACATGTTTTTATAAGATTGTGCTTATCAGCTCGATCAAAGAAGGCTATATAGCGATGATTAACTCGACAGATACGATCTCCACGCGTGTTTCATGTAGTATCGTGGTAATTTTTATCGTGTTTCTCAAGTTGATGTTATCGAATTATGACATAAACTAGTATGGCTTATTCATGTTTCTGGATAGTGGTAATCTGACGTTTGTGTTTTCAAAGGGAAGTAATTATGTTGCGGACTGAGGGTTTGTAAACCGAGGGAAATGACGTTACTCGGTATATATGTTCGATCAGAGTTTGTAAACAAGGGGAACAACTTTATTCCGTGTGTATGCTCAATGAGAGTGGGGGAGATAACTCAATGTGTATCTTCAAAGGGAAGTAACTATATGATTCCAATGTGGGCAATCGTGTTGAAAGGAAAGTAGCTCTGTGCATAAGACAACGACTCGATTTCGTTCGTTATATTTATTACGTATAATACATTCTATAATAAAGACACATCAATGCTCGACAATATTCAATAGTCGTTTAAAGACGATTTCGTCCGTTTATTAAGTACAATGCGTTCTATAATAGGGACATTTACAAAGCATGACAATATACAATGTTAACAGTTATATTTTAAAATTTTCGCGAAACGGTGGTAATACGTTTCCGGTGCGTTTTCCAGCGAATCGAAAAATTCGGCGGGTCCCACGCGGGTCGTGGATATCCGCCACCGCCACCACCATTACCACTGCCACCGCGAAGAGAACACATATTGGTGGCGGGGTGGCGGCGGCGGATATCCACGATTGCCCACGATTCGCCGGGAAACAGACCTGAAACGTATCACCGCCGTTTCGCCAACGTGCTGATCGTCAACGGACCACAATACTACTTCAGTTCTTTTCAAATCCAACCCGACTACCTCGACACCTGCGGACTGTATTGCCTGAACTACCTTAAACAAGGCATCGAGGAATGAAATTCCCGGACATCCCGAGAGACTTTTCCATCATTTATTTAAAAGGAAACGAGGACAAAATTTTAAAATATAACTGTTAACATTGTATATTGTCATGCTTTGTAAATGTCCTTACTATAAAACGTATTGTACTTAATAAACGGACGAAATCGTGTTTAAACGACTATTGTATATTGTCGAGCATTGATGTGTCTTTATTGTAGAATGCATTATACGTAATAAATCCAGTCGTTGTATTATGCCGAGAGCTAATTTCCTTTCAACACGTTTGCCCACATTGGAATCCTATAGTTACTTCCCGTTGAAGGTACACATTGAGTTATCTCCCCCACTCTCATCGAGCATACACACCGAATAAAGTTATTTCCCTTGGTTTACAAACTCTGATCGAACATATATACCGAGTAACGTTATTTCCCTCGGTTTACAACCTCTCAGTCCGCAACAGAATTACTTCCCTTTGAAAACACAAACGTCAGATTACCACTATCCAGAAACATCAAAGAGCCATACTAGTTTATGTCATAATTCGATTACACCAACTTGAGAAAACACGATAAAAATTACCACCATACTACATGAAACACGCGTGGAGATCTTATCAGTCGAGTTAATCATCGCTATATAGCCTTCCTTGATCGAGCTGGCAGTGGTGGCGGCGGCGGCGGCGGTGGTGGTGATGGCGGCGGCAGTGGACATCCACGATTGCCTTAGTCCTTTAAACAGCTCTCTTTCACCGCTGCCGCCGCCACCACCACCACTGATGGCGGAGGTGGATATCCACGATTGCCTATATGTCTGTATTGGTGATGGCGGGTATCCCAAACGTCATGGAGACACGTGTGACCGTGTCGGAAGTCACTGGGTGACATTTCACTTTCCCCTCGTGGGACCCGCCAAATTTTTCGATTCGCTGGGAAACGCACCGGACACGTACCACCACCGTTTCGTCAACGTCCTGATCGTCAACGGACAGAATACTACTACTGTTCGTGTCGAATCCAACCCGAAGACACCGCCACCTGCGGACTTTATTGCATGTACTACTTCAAACGGACACATCGAGGAATGGAGCTGCCGGACATAGTGAAAGATTTGTCCACCGTTGATCTAAAAGGACACGAGGACAACATTTTAAAATCTAACTGTTACCCTTGTATATTGTCATGCATTGTAATTGTCGCTATGATAAAATGTATTGAACTTAATAAACAATTGGACTGTTAAAATGTATTTTGTCGTGCATAGTCTTGGTAAATGTCACAATTATATAATGTATCGCACATAATAAAAGGACGAAATCGTGTTAAAACGACTATTGTATATTGTCGAGCATTGACGCGTCTTTATTATAGAATGTAGTATACGTAATAAATAATACGAACGAAATCGTGTCGTTGTGTTATGCTCAGAGATACTTCCTTTTGAATACGTTAACCATACTGGAAACGTACACTTACTTCTCTTTGAACAAATTGAGTTATCTCCCCCACTCTCTTCGAACATACACACCGAATAAAGTTATTTCCCTTGGTTTATAAACTCTGATCGAACATATATATCGAATAACGTTATTTCCCTTCGTTTACTAACTCTCAATCCGCAGCAGAATTATTTCCCTTTGGAAACACAAACGTCAGATTTCCACTATCCAGAAAATTCAAAGAGCCATACCAATTTATGTCATAATTCGATAACATCGACTTGAGAATAGACGATAAAAACGGCCACGATACTACTTAAAACACGCGTGGAGATCTTATCAATCGAGTTAATCATCGCTATATAGCAATTCCTTGAGCGAGCTGATAAGCACAATCTTATAACATCTGGTAATAATTAGATAGATATCATGTCATTGTTCTGAATAGAGGTATTGTGTATTAAGTTGAAAGTTTCCCTTCAATAACAATTAAAGAAAGGTCGTGTTTAACATTTTTTGTTTTGCTACAGACACATTCATGGAATCAATTAACTCGAGTGGTTTATCAGTAACACATAGCGATCAAGGGGTTCCTCGAGGTCAGATCAATTGAAATTTAATCCTCAATGCAGACGATGTTGAAACATATGGGCCTTATCAGAAGTCAGAGGGTTTTCTAAGGTCAAGCTCTGTTTTTGCGCGTTATTATTCTAAAAAGTAATTATTACTCATAGTATATAAGTATAACACACAATTAAAGACATTTATCAATAAAAACAAAATTCAGTCCCGGGAAAGATCGAGAAATTGTTTCATTGGCTGGTTCACCACGTACCCATGTATGGACGTCTGTTATGACTCATATTACGTCAAGGATACACTGCACGACCAAATAGGGTTGGAATACGTCCCGGTGTACGTCAACGAACGAGTCTCGTCACGTTTCTGGTGTGATTCATGTTGCATGACCAAATATGATCAGATCTCGTCCAGGGTGAGTCATAGATCTATTACTTAAGGTACGGGTGAGTCATCGAGTAGAAATTATGTATTTTTTCAATTTTTTGAATTTTTTAGTAAATTTTAATTATTTAATTTTTTTTCAATTTAAAAAATTATTTTTTTTTGAATTTTTTGAAATTTTTTGAATTTTTAAATTTTGTGACGTCATGCCCCTATATGGGAAATGGGTGTGTCTATGGCCTTATATGGGAACGCCGCAACGCCGCGGGTTTTTGGAGTGACTGAAATACCTCACTCCCTTCTACTGATTATTATTATATAAGTATGACTTTATAAGATTCTACTGATAAGTATTATATAAGTATGATTTTATAAGATTCTACTGATAATTATTATATAAGCATGACTTTATAAGATTCTACTGATAAGTATTATATAAGTATGATTTTATAAGATTCTACTGATAATTATTATATAAGTATGACTTTATGAGATTCTACTGATAATTATTATATAAGTATGACTTTATAAGATTCTACTGATAATTAATATATAAGTATGACTTTATAAGATTCTACTGATAATTAATATATAAGTATGACTTTATAAGATTATGCTGATAATTATTTTATAAATATGACTTTATAAGATTCTACTGATAATTATTATATAAGTATGACTTTATAAGATTCTACCGATAATTATTATATTACATGTAGTATGACTTTATGAGATTCTACTGATAATTATTATATAAGTATATTTTTATGAGATTTTACTGATAATCATTATATAAGTATGACTTTATAAGATTCTACTAAGAATTATTATATAAGTATGACTTTATAAGATTCTACTGATAGTTATTAAATAAGTATGACTGTATGAGATTCTACTGATAATTATTATATAAGCATGACTTTATAAGATTCTACTGATAATTATTATATAAGTATGACTTTATAAGATTCTACTGTTGTCATTAAAAGTCATGGTCATCTTAGAAATCATTGGAAGCTGCCATTAAAATGTCAGTGAAAATGTCATGATATAAATAAATAAAGGATTCATAAAATCAAACATTATCAAAACAGAAATTATAGAATTTGTTTGTATATTTGAATTAAAGAAAAAGAAAATTAAATTCCAACACAATTTTTGAAAATAAATTTAGAGCAAAGAAACAAAACAGTAATTTTGTATGACTCTTAAATATAAACACAAGTGAAATGTAACAATGTGTAATTCCATCAATATTTCAGTTTTGACGATTGTTAAACCAACATCCATCGATCATCAATGATCCATAACAATTAACCTTTCAGACTAGGATTACACTACAAAATATATCAAGAGTATATGTACAATTGATAAAGTAGTTAAACTTTAAATAACATTTTATCTAGCAAAACTTTAGTAAGAACTTAGACTGCAGAATTTTTCACTTATAGTGT
>MJUT01061281.1:26029-39682 GCA_002080005.1 Gigantidas platifrons
TGACTTTATAAGATTCTACTGATAATTATTATATAAGTATGACTTTATAAGATTCTACTGTTGTCATTAAAAGTCATGGTCATCTTAGTAATCATTGGAAGCTGCCATTAAAATGTCAGTGAAAATGTCATGATAAAAATTAATAAAGGATTCCTATAATCAAACATTATCAAAACAGAAATTATAGATTTTTTTTGTATATTTGAATTAAAGAAAAAGAAAATTAAATTCCAACACAATTTTTGAAAATAAATTTAGAGCAAAGAAACAAAACAGTAATTTTGTATGACTCTTAAATATAAACACAAGTGAAATGTAACAATGTGTAATTCCATCAATATTTCAGTTTTGACGATTGTTAAACCAACATCCATCGATCATCAATGATCCATAACAATTAACCTTTCAGACTAGGATTACACTACAAAATATATCAAGAGTATATGTACAATTGATAAAGTAGTTAAACTTTAAATAACATTTTATCTAGCAAAACTTTAGTAAGAACTTAGACTGCAGAATTTTTCACTTATAGTGTGTTGACATAGAAAATTTGATATTCATTTTTATATAAAATAAACCTGTGATTTATCATTTGAAGAAAACCAAAATAGTTTTATTTCATGTCAGAAAGGACCAGAAGTGTTAAATAATTAACTATAATGGATGTGTACATGTAGAATTCCGAGGATTATCAAGGTTAGATATTACAAATTTGAGATAGTAGTCCTTAGGTTATTAAAAAAATATTTGGACTAGTCTTCCATCAAACTGATTAGCCTGTACACAATACTAGGGACATCCGGGTGCATGTACCCCTCCCCCCCTCAACGACAAAAAATTAAATCAAAAATTAGATGCAAAATTCTGGAGTATAATTAATGTAGCTTGTACAATAAAACCCCAGCAATGCCGCTTCTAATATAAATTACAGGCCCCTGATACAGTTCGATTTTACAGGCTGATGTTTTTGCAGTTCTTTTTATGAATGAGCTTCAGAATTTGACAAATATTGTAATAGAACAATTATGTAAGCTCATTCACAAACAAAACTGTTCTCATGACTTGGATCACCATCTAAAGAAATTTACTTGTAAGCGTAGATCTTCAACTTTGTTGACAAATGATCAATTACAAAGATAAAAAAGGGTTTAATCTACATTTGCTATAATTTATCCTTGAATATATGGCACTAATAAATTAATATTTCTTAGGTGATGATCAAGTTTAAAATACAGATATATATTTTTTATGGAGCGGATGTGGTCGAGTGGTCTCGGGCGCTGGACATAAGGCTAAGCGATTGGTTTTGCAGTGTATCAATGATGTGAGTGCAAATCCCGTCGAGGGAAGAACACAAATTTGACAGCTGAAAAATATAATTCTAACACTGTTTGGTTTAATTTTCAGACGTATATAATACTATTTTTTATTACATAATGATTTTATTTAAACAATTTTATTGGCTATCATGCTGTCACCTGACATTCCGTAAAATTTGATATTGTTTGATTAAAACTCGTATTGACTCGCTTTCACTTTCACTTTCCATTGCATTATGTATGAAGTCATAGTGTAGTGATTAATTTCATATTGACTTGGTTTCACTTTCACTTTTCATTTTAATGTAATAAAACAATTACAGTCTTTTGTATCGGTCAATACCAGTTTTTATGGACCTTAGAAATCAATATTCACCTCAGTCTAAAGGCTTCGGAGAATATCGATTTTAAGGTCCATAAAAACTCGTATTGACCTCAACAAAAGACTATAATTGTATAGTATTAACCTAGTATCACAAGTAACTTTGAGATCCAGTGGGACAGATATATTTTATGGTTGTCACTTGCTAAATGTTTGTATAATATACTTTATTTCCTGTGACTGTATATACCCATTACATATATAGTGTGGTGGTACGAGACTATGTATCAGGTCGAGCCTGTTGTGTGAACCAGTATCACTACGAGTCGCGAAAGCGACGAGTTGTGATGCGGTTAGTTCACGCAACAGGCAAGACCTGATACATAATCTTGTACCAACACACTATTTATGTAATAAGTTTGTCTAACATTTCAATAAAAGCAAATTTTAAACAAATAACAAGGGTCGAATTAATATTTACAACCTTTTCTTTACAATACTCACAGGAAGACTACATTTTGTGAATGATATCACGTTATTTGTTGCCGTTCTTTCACCAATGTCGAATTACTGTTCGATCACTTTCAGTGTCACTGTACAATCCGACAACGCTTTTAAAAAAGAAATGTGGACCTTACTGTTGCCGGAAATATTGATACTATGTCTTTACGTTGCCTACATTGATGTGTTTTTCGCCGGATTCCAATGATATGACGTCATGACAAAGGAGTTCGGCAGAGAACGTCTCGTGCAACGTCGCACCATTCTTTTATCACCACAGTGTGGTGATACAACATCTTGTATCTGACACCTTGTATCAGACAGGCTACTTTCGTTAATTTCAAAGGAAAACGTACATAATGTTAGATAAAATGAATTATTCATTATCCTATACAATATATTAAAAATTGCTGAGTTAGATTGCCGTCAAATTATAATAGTAAGTATATATGTACCATCTACACACGTTTAGACACATGTCTTATGTCTATCTCTAGATTTTCCTTACGAGACAAGGTAACACTTCGATCATTGAAGCTCCATTTTTATGGAGCGAATGTGGTTGAGGGCGCTGGACATAAGGCTATGCCATTGGTGCTGCAGTGCATCAATGGTGTGAGTTCAAATCCCGTCGAGCGAAGAACAACAAATTGACAGCTCAAAAATCTAATTCTAACACTGTTTGGTTTAATTTTTAGACGTATATCTATGGCTAGGGTTAGGGTTAGATATATTTAACAGCCTGGTTTTATTTTCTTGTTTTAAATTTGTACTGGTATGTTTTGTGCAACAATGAAAAACAACTCATTCTGCTTTGAGGAAACGTAATACATAACCTTCCACATGTGTTTCCCACCAAGTTTCGGTTCATTTGGCTAAGCAGATTCAGAGAAGAAGATTTTTAGAAATCGAGCAACCAGAAACAAGAATTGGCTATGGCAGCCATATTTCTTTACGAATCCGGACGAAATGAGCAATTTTTATAGAGGACATTCCATAGAAACTTCCAACCAAATTTCGGTTTATTTGACAAAGTGGTTTCCGAGGAGATTGCCTGTTGCGGCCATGATTGTTCATGGATCGAAACGAAATGAGCAATCTTCATAGAGGACCTTTCATAGGTCCTTCCTACCAAGTGTCGATTCATTTTGCCAAGCGGTTTCAGAGGAGAAGATGTTTTTTTAAATCGGCCAATCAGAAACAAGAATTTCCTGTGACGGCCATGCTTGCTAATGGATCGGGACAACATTTTCGATCTTTACAGAAGACCTTTCATATATGCTTCCTACCAAGTTTCAGTTCATTTGGCAGGGGGATTTCAGAGGAGAAGATTACAATGTGAAAAGTTAACGGATGACAAACGACGGACGAAGGACGACTTATGCCAAGTGATGGCAAAAGCTCACATTGACTTTGCCAATGTGAGTTTATAAAGACATCTCATACCTTATGACGATTATATGCTAAAGGTATGGGCAATATTTCGAAACATTTTAGATTCTCCAATATTTTTTACCGTTTGTTTAGTTCAATTGAAAGTAGTTTTGTCTTGCATTACAAATAAAAATGACAGTATTATATTTGGATATTTGTCGGTGTCAATTGGGAATCTGACGTCGACAACAATAGATATTCCTTAAATACATTATGATCTTATATAGTAACAAAGTAACAATCAACATGGTCAAATGATAGTAAAAATATACTACATGTACATTTGTATACTGATAATGATCTTTGAAAATCTTCGTATTGCAATAATCAATCATGAAAATTGTTGATGAATTTCCGTTTAAACTGTAGGAGTTGTTAGTACAAAATTTTGTTACTGACGTACAGTACTAAAACGATATGATTCCATCAAAGGAGGACGTATCGGTGCAGGATGGTTTTAAACGTCTCTGATTTTTTGTTTTGAAATTGTCGTGTGCAAATTATCATTTCAAATCGCTTAAATGTGTGAGCTTCACCAAGAACAGCCCTTGATCTGATGGCAGCGGTAGACGTCCATAATCATATTAGCAACCCCCTTCCCCTTTCCCCACCACATACTTTGTGCATGCTTCACTTTACTCTACGTCATTGTACGTACCCTGTTAAGAGCTTGCATTGTCTGTGTGTTCTTTAGTTCTGTAAATAACAATTTTATGATCATATTAGAATACAATAATGAATTTAATGAATGTGTTTAGCAAGCGTTGTTGTTCACTAAATTGATTTTTTTATCAAGCAGTCTACTTACACTCCGGCTATAAAATGTAAACGGTCCGACAAACATCTAATTATAAATAGGTTGGTTTTTAGAAAGACATCTTCGAAAGAGAATTAAATTAAAATGCCATGATGTGTACAAGTATATAGCATCGTATATTCCATTGTATTTTTTCTCCCAACTATTTAATTCTTTAAAAAATCTTATTTCCTTTAAGATAATGATTGTGGAAGAACACTTACACAGGTAGTGTCTGATATATAATCCATTGTAAATATTGTATGTAAGTTTTATTTACACTTTGAATTAACTTAAATGTCAATTAAAATAGAAGACAAGTGATAAAGTCAGAAATAGGTCATGCATATAATTCAATAGATAGAACCCTAGTACATGATTTATTGCAGTATGTCTGTTACAGGAAATCGTTCTTGATGCTTAGAACCTTAGTGGTACGGCTTATCAACGTTTTCTGTTACAGGACACCATCCAGGATATCCACAATAGGTAGAACCTTAGTGCACGATTTATTGCAGTATGTCTACTACAGGACACCATTTTTGATATTTAAAAAAGACAGAACCTTAGTGTTACAGGTTATGACATAGTTTCTGTTACAGGAAGATGTCGTTGATATCTAGAAAAGTTCAGCACTACTTCTTAACATTATTATCTAAACATAGCCATGGTCTTAGTAGATATCAAAGTATAACTATGGTAAAAGTAAATCTTTATTATAGCTACGGCGACAGTTGATATCTAAATATATCTACGGACAGAGTGGATATCTAAATAACATTACGGCCACAGTATATATCTAAATATAAATACTGTCACAGTGAATATCTAAAGATACCTACGACCACATCAGATATCTAGGAATAAGGATATCCACAGTGGATATCTAAATATAAATACAGCCACAACAGATGTCTAGGAATAACGACGGCCACAGTAGACATCTAAATATAACTACGACCACAGGAGATTTCTAGGAATAAGCACGGCAACAGTAGATATTTTAATATAGCCACCGCAATAGAGGATATCTAAATGTCAATATAACTACGGCCAAATTGGATATCCAGCTATAACTACGGCCAAATTGGATATTCAGCTATAACAACGTTCACAGAATATATAAAATAATAGGTACAACGACAGTGGATATCTAAAAAATAATTACGATCACGGTAGATGTCTAAATAAATATACGGTCACAGTAGATATCTGAATATAACTACGGCCACAATGGATATCTAAATATAACTACGGCAACTGTGGATATCTAAATATAAATACGTCACAGTTGATATCTAAATATAACTACGACCATAGTGGATATATTAACATAAATACGTTCACAGTAGATATCTAAATATAACTACGATCATAAAGGATATCTAAATATAAATACGGTCACAGTAGATATCTAAATATAGCTACGACCATAGTGGAATCTAAGCATAACCATGGTCACAGTAGATATCTAAATAGTGGATATCTAAACATTACCATGGTCACATTAGATATATAAATATAACTACGACTATAGTGGATATCTAAAAATAACCATGGTCACAGTAGATATATAAATATAACTACTACCATAATGGATATCTAAAACTAACCATGGTCACAGTAGATATCTAAATATAACTACGACCATAGTGGATATCTAAAAATAACCATGGTCACAGTAGATATCTAAATATAACTACGACCATAGTGGATATCTAAAAATAACCATGGTAACAGAAGATATATAAATATAACTACTACCACAGTGGATATCTAAAAATAACCATGGTCACAGTAGATATCTAAATATAACTACGACCATAGTCGATATCTAAAAATAACCATGGTCACAGTAGATATATAAATATAACTACTACCATAGTGGATATCTAAAGATAACCATGGTTACAGTAGATATCTAAATATAACTACGACCATAGTGGATATCTAAAAATAACCACGGTCATAGTAGACATCTAAATATAACTACGACCATAATGGATATCAAAATATAACTATGACCATTAGTGGATATCTAAAAATGACCATGGTCACAGTAGATATCTCAATATAGCTACGGCCACCGTAGATATCTAACTATAACTACGACAACAGTAGATATATGAATTAAACTGCCACCAGAGTGGACATCTAAATATAACTACAATCACAGTGAGTATCTAAATATAACTACGACCACAGTGGATATCTAAATACAACTATAATCACAGTGAGTATCTAAATATAACTACGACCACAGTGGATATCTAAATATAACTACAACCACTGTGGATATATTAACATTAATACTTTCACAGTAGATATCTAAATATAGCTACCACCATAGTGGATATCTAAATATAAATACGGTCACAGTAGATATCTAAATATCAATACGACCATAGTGGATATCTAAGCATAACCATGGTCACAGTAGATATCTAAATATAGCTACGACAATAGTGGATATCTAAACATAACCACGGCCATAGTAGATATCTAAATATAACTACTACCATAGTGGATATCTAAGCATAACCATGGTCACAGAAGATATCTAAATATAACTACGACTACAGTATATATATGAATATAACTGCCACCACAGTGGATATCTAAATATAGCTACAATCACAGTGAGTATCTAAATATAACTACGACCACAGAGGATATCTAAACATAACTACAACCACTGTGGATATATTAACATTGATACGTTGAAAGTAGATATCTAAATATAGCTACCACCATAGTGGATATCTAAAAATAACCTTGGTCACAGCAGATATATAAATATAACTACGACCACAGTGGATATCTTAAAATAACCATGGTCACAGTAGATATATAAACATAACTGCTACCACAGTGGATATCAAAATATAACTATGACCATTATTGGATATCTAAAAATGACCATTGTCACCGTAAATATCTAAATATAACTACGACAACAGTAGATACATTTGTATATGAATTAAACTGCCACCAGAGTGGACATCTAAATATAACTATAATCACAGTGAGTATCTAAATATAACTACGACCACAGTGAATATCTAAATATAACTACAACCACTGTGGATATATTAACATTAATACGTTCACAGTAGATATCTAAATATAGCTACCACCATAGTGGATATCTAAAAATAACCTTGGTCACAGCAGATATATAAATACATACGACCATAGTGGATATCTTAAAATAACCATGGTCACAGTAGATATATAAACATAACTGCCACCACAGTGGATATCTAAATATAACTACAATCACAGTGGATATCTAAATATAACTACAATCACAGTGAATATCTAAATATAACTACGATCATAGTGGATATCTAAAAATAACCACGGTCAAAGACTAGTATACATTTAAATATAACTATGACCATTAGTGGATATCTAACAATGACCATGGTGACAGTATATATCTCAATATAGCTACGGCCACCGTAAATATCTAAATATAACTACGACTACAGTATATATATGAATATAACTGCCACCACAGTGGATATCTAAATATAACTACAATCACAGTGAGTGTCTAAATATAACTACGACCACAGTGGATATCTAAATATAACTACAACCACTGTGGATATATTAACACTAGTAAGTTCACAGTAGATATATAAATATAGCTACCACCATAGTGGATATCTAAATATAAATACGGTCACGGTAGATATCTAAATATCAATACGACCATAGTGGATATCTAAGCTTAACCATGGTCACAGTAGATATCTAAATATAACTACGACCACAGTGGATATCTACATATAGCTACTACCACAGTGGATATTTAAATATAACTATGACCACAGGGGATATCTAAATATAACTACTACCACAGTGGATATCTAAATATAACCATGGTCACAGTAGATATCTAAATATAACTACGACCACAGTGGATATCTAAATATAGCTACAATCACAGTGAGTATCTAAATATAACTACGACCACATTGGATATCTAATTATAACTACACCCACTGTGGATATTTAAATATAACCACGGCCATGGTGGATATCCAAATATAGCAATGACCACAGTAGACATGTAATTATTCAGTTTGGTCTATCGATGTGTATCGTCACATGAATCTTATGAAGGCGTCGTGCGCACTAAATTAGATATATACAATTTTATTTCAGAGATTGTTTCAATTCAATCGTGATTACCACACTTCTTAGAGAAGGATAGGTATGACACTTATGAAGACTTTATCGAACTGAAACCCCACCTTGAGATGTGTCGTACAACCTTACCACTGGAGGTATTGCTAAAAGTCTAGTCAGAATTTAACATGAAAGTCCTCACATTGAGACGTGTCTTAAACTTTTACCACTTGAGGTATTGCTAGAAGTCTAAAGTCATATTTTTTTTTATTAGAATAACGAAAAATCCAAATATCTTTTAAGCTATAGATTTTTGAACAGCAAAATAAACGAGAGTTTTATTTAGAATTAGGAGTGCTAACTGAAAATGTTACAGTAATACTTCTTATTGTTTTGGCTGAGGCTGCACTCAGATGAAAATTTGCATTTTGGTTCTATTTTGTTGTCATTTTTCGGGTGGGAGTGGATGTACTTTATAGAAGAGCCATCCGTACGTCAGGTGTCTTACCTGTAAAATCTTTCTCTCAGCCACGTGTACTTTAGACGAACCTGACAAGCATTTCTCTCATAAATTATTGTTATATTTTGCATTTTTTGTAAAATGGGTAAAATGTCTGACTTATCTCCGAAATGCCAAAAGTTTTTAAAAAAGTTGTTTGCCTTTTTAATTAAGGAGAAGGCATCGAAGAAGCAAATTGTCTCATTTGATAGGGTATATCAAAGGACATCTAAAGCTTTGGGTGTGTCTTACACTTCAGTGCATCGTATTATGAATGGTAAGAGGCTTTGTATGTCAAATAGACCCAAAGAAAGAGCTAAAATTTTGGACGACTTTGATCATTGTGTTATTAAAAGAACAATCCACGGTTTATATTCACGGAAAATTGCTCCGATCGTCTCAATGATAAATAAGCAAATAAAAGATTCTATTCAAATATCAAAGTCTAAACTTACTCTAACTCTCATTGATCTTGGATATACTTATAAAAAAAATAGGTGATAATCGAAGAGTTCTGTACGATCAAGTGTCTATTATCAATGATAGGTGTAATTATCTGAGAAAGATCAAATCTTTTAGGGAAGCAGGGTATGATATCGTGTACATGGATGAATCATGGGTGAACCAAAAGCACTGCACAGATTATATGTGGCTTCCGAATGATGGGTCTGATGCCCCAAAAATACCCTCGGGTGAAGGCAAACGTTTGATTGTTTTGCATGCAGGTACGCGAAGTGAGGGTTTGATTGACGGCTGTGATTTAGTGTTTCTGGCCAAATCAAAGGATGGTGACTATCACCAGGAGATGAATATTGTTGTCTTTCTTGAGTGATTTAGAAATCGATTGATGTCTGCTCTGAAAAATCCTAGCGTGGTTGTGTTAGATAATGCAAGTTATCACAATGTTAAAACAGAAGATACGGTGTTCCCAAAATTTAGTCAGAAAAAAGCTGTTCTCCAAATCTATATTACACAACACCTTATTCCCTTTTCTGCTACTGATACCAAAAAAGTATTATATGAAAAAAAAAGCAAAGCAGAGACCCCAGTAGTTTATAAAACAGATAAAATTGCTAATTTACACGGACATGAAGTAATAAGAACCCCCGTTCGACACTATGAACTTAACCCGATATAATTAATATGGGCGTAAGTCAAAGGTTAAGTGGCTAAAAACAATACCACCTTCCGATTAAAGGATGTTAAAGAACTCACTACGCCGCTTTTGGAAAAATTACAAAAGATGTGTGGACAAAAGCAGAAGAACATGTGGTCAAAATTGAAAAAGAATACTGCAAAGAAAACTGTATAGATAGAAGTGTCATAGAACCTATTATCATTGATTTTTGTGATGATGACTCGGATGACGACACGGGTTGAAGTATAATCATATTAAGTATAATAGACAGAGAAAAAATGTAAAAATCGAATAAATGTCACGTTAACGCCAATGCCGAAAATATTTGGAACATGTGTCTGCCAATGTATTAAGGTTTAAGAACAGTTGTAACTGTTGACACTATCTGGGGTCAGATGAATTATTTAACTTATATTGATTATAAGACATAAATAATACACAAAACAACTTGACACAAAAAAAAAAAGATAAAGAGGGACAGTTTATAATCCAACCGAAAACCAAACACAAAACGGGCCTCGTATTCATGAAAAGTCAAAACAAACAAACACGAAGGTCGAAACTTCGGATTCCTCTTTTGGATAAGCATTTCGAAGTGGAATAGGTTAAATATATATTTCCAATCTTTTAGCTCACGTTTGAGTTGAAAAATATAACTTGGATTAGTAGAATAGTTACGTATATTTCAAATTTTCGTTATTCTAATCAAAACATTATTACTTTAGTAAGAATTTAACGACATGAAAGGCCCTAGACGCCTTTAAATATTTGTAATATCATGAGTAGAAAAAAAATAATTAGATTTAGGTCAATGATATTAGAGAAATTGTACCTGATATTTGATATCAAATTTTTAATCATTCTTACAGAGGACATTTCAATGTCATTTCACCTGGCTTAGCGTGTTGTACTATTATCTGACAATATATTTAAATATTTTCTTTAATTGCCTCCATTAGGAGAGTAAAGTTGCAGAAACAATATATCAAATGACAATTCCTAGGGTCATAAATATCCTGAAAGTTATTTTGTAATTGTTGGGAAATTGTGTTTTCGGAAAACTTAATCACACTACCTTGGTATCATAAAAGACTGATATGGCAATATATTGGACAGTTGCCAAAAAGCAAATTAAAAATGCATGATTACACAGACATAAATTATATAGACACGTGTATATATAAAAATCTTAACTTCATTTCAAATTCATATAGACGGATTTATAATTTAAAAGACTCCAATGTAATTGAAAACTAAAATATAGACTTTTAAAATTACACATTTGTTTTCATACACTTAAAATATTGACAATTCATGTGCTAAGTGATATTGATCAACATTATCAGCTCTACTGGATTTTACTCAATAATTACACACTGGTTAGTATTATTTGTGATATGACTAAATTTCGGATTTCTAAATAATAATAATAACTTTATTCTCTAAACCAGTGTTACAAAGGTTACAGAGTGAGAGTGTTCAAATCAATACAAAGTAAATACATACCGTTACATCAATTATCAAGATTATGGGTGTACATTGAATGCAAATTATGAAAAGAATGCTTACACGTTAAATACAAATGATACAAATACTAACAGAGGTGTGATGGATTTTTTCAAGGAGAACTAATTTTCTTATTTATTATATCAATAGGCTTACATAATTTGCGAATAGTTTCAGGTTTCTTTTTGTTAAATAATGATGACAGTTTTAATGTGTTGGGGTCAGTTGAAAAAGTATTTTGGAATTAGATTTTTTCTTTCATTCACAAAATTTGGACACTGTAATACATAATGAAATTCGTCACCAATCTCGCGAGATTGACATAGCTGACACAGTCTATTTTGTCTTTCTACATTTGTCCAGCGCCCTACTTCAATCGGGCATCTATGATTAGATGTTCTAAATCTACAAAAAGTAAATATATTTTTGTCATTTAAGACGTCTAAATATTTTTCAAATCTAAAATCCGACTTGAATAATCTATAGCTCAATGCTTTTGGAGATATTTGCAAAGTAGAATGCCATTTTTTTTAGTTGGTCGGTTAATCTCAGTTTAGTGCTTTCAATTAGCCATTTATGACTTATACAATTTTGAGTATGCCAAACGTTTGAATTACCACAGTCATCAAGTATTGATTTAACAAAATTAATCCATGAAAAAGTATTATTTCTATGAGTTTTCAAATACAATAATCTATAGATCAGAGATGTAATTTTGATTGCTTTCCGTCAATTAATATCGACCAGAATGACAAAAATTCAACTTAACTGTTATATTCAGAGGGTATCTACCAAGTTCGCCATATAACATAAAATTTGGTGTTGACGTTTTCAAATTAAGCAACAGCTTACCAAATTTACATGTACTTTTTCTAATATGTCAATATTTTTGTAACTCCATATCTCTGATCCATAGGTTAACATAGGTATAATTATTATATCAAACAAATCCAATTGACAACTTACAGATAAATTATGTACTCTTCCCTTGTTTAAAATGTCATACATAGCTTTAGATGCCTTCTCTGCAAGATTAATTTTATTTTTCTTGAAAGATCATGTTCTTTGAAACATTGTACCCAAGTATATGAATTCACTTACTATTTCTAATTCCATATTATTCATTTTAAGATTTAAATTTATAGGTAACATTCCCTTTGAAAAAACCATAACTTTGGATTTGTTTGTGTTTACTTTTAAGTTCCATTTCTCACAATATTCGTAAAAATAATTTAACTCTTATTGCAATTCTTCAGCAGACTCTGCCAAAAGTACTGTATCGTCGGCATAAAGAATGGTAAATAATTTCACATAAATTTGTAAATCGTTTTCGAAGTCTTCGGAAATGCTTTTAACCCCTTGCACATAATTACTAGTCAAAAAGGTATCCAAATCATTTAGATATAGTGCGAACAGAAAAGGAAATACATTTTCGACTTGTCTAACACCGTTTAAACATGGGAAAACATTTGAAACAGAACCGTTATAAACAATTCTTGATTTTATATTATTATACAGGTTTAAAATTACAATGTACATTTTACCCTTTAACTTGTACCACAAACCATCACGCCACACAGTATCGAAAGCCTTTTCGAAGGCTATAAATGCACAGAAAAGTTTCTTTTTCTTTTCCTAAAACCTGTCTGGTTTTCATTCAAGAGGAGAAATTCGTCTCAAAAAGTATTTAATCTATTATTTAACACCATGTAAATAATTTTCCGAAACAACTAAAAATGGTAATAGGTAGAAGTTTTTGGGATCAGTTTTTGCTCCTTTGTTTGTATCAAAAGGTACAATATTGCCTGCGAGTCAAGTATCTGGAATCTTACTAGAGTTAAAAATAGCATTAAATAGATCGACGTATAATCCTAAAAACATATCTGGAGTTGATTTTATGAATTAATTTCTTATCATATCGTCGCCACACGCCTTATCATTTTTTAATTTCTGAATACATGTTAAAATCTCGTCACGAGTAATACTGTCGTTTAA
>MJUT01061281.1:40829-56653 GCA_002080005.1 Gigantidas platifrons
TGAGTGGCGTGTGAACATCAGAAAAACATTTACTAAAATCAAGTACAGTCAAATCATTAAAACATTTTATAAAATTTGGAGAACAAATGAAATAATCTACAGCACTTGCATTCCTGCAAGTAAGTTCACCTATATTACTATCACTTCCTACTCGTCCGTTCATGATAAACAAATGTTGTCCTGATTCAATCCATCATTTCTTTAGAAATGCCTGTAACAAGTCAGCACCATTGCGGTTTTCCAGTTTCCCGGTTGTTTACTGATTTTGTCTGTTTATTGATTTATGAGTTTTGAATTTCCCTTTGGAAGATTGCTCTGTGTTCGGTAATTTGTTATTACCCTTATTTGCAAAGATTTATCAGTAATTTCCAAAGTTATTTTTTTCTTTATCCATATTTTTTTCTATTTAATGGTAAATTTGAATCAGTTAAAAAGATATATAATTTTCTAGTAAATATTCGTCCCCGTTTGGAAAATCGTTTTCTGTAAATACCGAAAAATCTTTAAGCTCAGCCGTTCTTGCATTGAAATCTCCCATCAAAGATATATATTTATAAAACCTCGAAAACTGTCTTATATCGAAATCTATGTCATTGAATGCTTCTTGAGACGAGTACGGGTGAATTCTGGTGGTACATACACAACATCAATTAAACAATCTTCATCTAATTTAAATAATGTGGATGACACTTTTACCCAAAATACAAATTTATTGTCATTTTTTATAATAGTTATAAATTTATCTAAATTTTCTTTATATCCGAAAGCAATCCCGCCCCATTTTCTAGGTGAAAACTTTTGTCTATTTTTTGTTTTAAATATATACCCCGGAAAATTAATTTGATCAGTGTCATCAGTTTTTGTTTCTTGTAAGCATATACAATCATGTTGATAGATTAATTCACCAAATTCAGGATAATTTAATCTTAAATTCAGACCACAACAATTTAAACACAATAGCTTAAATTTATTTTGTACAGTTAAAAAAGAACAATCAACATTTAAATCATCTATATTTACATCGTTAATACTGTTCACCTTGAGAAATGTCTTGTACTTTCTGACACCCATATTCACCCTGCGAGGGTGTAGATGGTGGTCGCCTTCTCTTCGTGGCTGGTCAACCTAGCAAATTTGATCGGCCTACGGCATGGTGTCCTTGAGCAGCGACGCTATATTGTCTTTTTTGTACATTGCGGTGGTATTTGTCTATCTTGGCTATGCGGGCTGCTTAAGTCGTTCGACGAATCATATACCGGTAGTTTGTTTTCAATAAACAGTCTATCTCGAACCAGTTTTGTGCGCAAGCCCTTTTGTTTACAATCACTCACCACAGGGTACAATGTTCGTCGTTTCTCTTCCACTTCCGCTGGAAACTGTTCTCTTATTCCAAAATAAGTGCCCCAAAGTTTGTACGCATTTTGGAGAATTAGTGTCAATTGACTATAGTAAATAAATCTCGCCACTATCGTCTTGGTTTTCTCTCCGGCGCTTCTCTTCGTCCGAATCGGTGTACATTTCCAAACTCTATGTACTCCTCAATTCCTAATTCGTTTTTTATGAACGCTTTTAGTGTTCCTTCTGTGTATTCACGTGGTGATTCAAATAGTCCTGTGAAAATCAAATTATTTTTCATCGATCTGCATCTTAAATAGGTAATATAAGTTTTCATATTCTCCTGTTCCTGTCTATGTTCCCTCAATTCTTCCCGTCTTATTGATGTTCCTTCTACAACTTCCTCAAACCGTCTCTTCAGTGTATCTATTTCAGTTTTATTAGATGAACAATTGCTTTTAACATCTTCAAATAGCTCGCTCTTCACCTGTGTACTATTTTATATATCTTTATTTTTCTCTTTAAGTTCTTTTACTGTTATTTCTAATGAGCTAACTTTTCTTGTAATGTCCACGAGGCTGGATTTAACTTCGTCTATCTTATTTATCTGTGTTTCTATTTGTTTTAATCTCCCATCTACTCTGTTCATAAAGGCTAACATCTGTGCAACAATTTCATTTGATCCACATGTAAGACTTCTCTACAGTCTTTCAAAACGTCGGACGTTTCCTTTACTTTTTCCTTGTGTTTCGCATTTGGCATGTCTCTTGTTTAAGTTTTTTTAAACGTAAGTTGTATTTACCCACTCATACAGACCCTCATTATTTTCACTTAGCGCCTCGCTGCGCTATCAAAGAATAATATACGTAGTACGGGTCACTGGTCGGGTTGGGTATGGGCGGTGACGGACTAAAAATCATAAGACAGCAAACCGTTCCTTCATTTTAGTTTTGCCAATAATGGAATCGATGCCGTCAATCTTGGCAACGTCTTGATCATAAAGAATTGGCATTCCATATGTTCCTGGTATTTTCAGAATAAAACTGCCAATTGTATCTTACAATTAAACCAATTAGATTTGCATTTACAATTTCAAACTACAAAAGGGCATTACAGGACTTTGTGGATTACTTTTTTTTCTTCAAAATAATGATGGATTCCGTTGACAAATACCCCATAGCATAATCAAAGGGAGAAGAGGTCGAACTGGACATATTCTTAGAATAAGACATACGATTCTGTGTGTTTCTAACCGGTGTCTTTTAGCTTATTCTATTGGATTGTCCCTGTTTATTTTGGATGCCAGAAACGCAGATTGCTAAACACATTTACGTGCTTCCCATCCTATCTAAAATAAAAATTCAAATCATTTGGCTGTTTTCCTCGGTTTCTTTAAAGGTATTACTTTACATTTAAATGGAATATATTCTTATTTCAGTCCAAGAAACCAATCGAGAATTTCGCAGTGTGTCAGTGAATTTCACCGGGTATTCCGGTTTCCTCCACCTATAAAACTGACTGTCACGATATAGCTGAAATATTGTTGAAAGTGACGCTAAACACCATAAAATCAAGCCAAAAACCAAACCACTGCAATTCATAAAAAATTAATCCGCGTGTGTCTTATGGTTTTATCCCCGCACTATACAATTTAGTAAAAATATAGAATATCAAATTTAGAGTAATGTACATATTATAATACAGAATAAATGTATACATTTACCTTGAATGAAGAAATGTAGTCATCTTTCTTGAATGATATAGTGCCGATAATATTAATGTTTCATTCATGAAGAAATCAAATAGCACCAAATCTCTCATACATGAAAAAAAAGCACAATTGGGAAATAAAATATGCTTAAGCTAAAAAACAAATAGCTCGAATACTCCTATTTATCATGTACCTGTTCTATTTGAACAGGTACATTGCATTGATTGAATAATTATTTGTTATATGCTGTCACGTTCCGACCAATGTTAAAAGGGGCAATCAAGGGATTGTTATATAATTTGATTATTTAATTCAAAATATAAACGTGACTGGATTAAAACAATTTTTCTGTAGGATAACCACAATATTATTGCAGTGTGATAAACTATAAAGTTCATGTGTATTCGGCACAAAACTTGGAAACGATTCGGTGAACCTCGTTGTTACCACAGGTAGAAAGTATCATTAACATAAGCTTTATATTTTAAGATACTGCAATGATAGTGTCTATATAAATAGTTCAATGCTTTCAAATATGAAATATAAGGTAACTTAGTAAAGTTGTGTATTTAAAACATTTAAAACCACCAGAAGCATGTGTTCAATGTTTTGGGGTTCCCTCGGGGATGATAATATTATATGATGTAAATTCATTTTTTTTTGGTCTTATTTCTAAAACATACATAATACAAAATACAAATTGTAAGAATAACACAAAAGATTCAGAAAGAAACATAACTATGCTATATTTATCTGTCTGTTTTCGTGTTTTCTTTAATAGACCAGGACATGGTTGTTCATTTTTTAGTTAGTTTAAATTATATATAATTGTGTTCTCCTTGTTCTTTGGCTTGTTTTCATGTAGGAAGAGTTATTTTGCCATTCTCTTTGTTTCTATGACAACAACTCCATCAATATCGGCAAGATGAATAATCACCTCTCATCTTAGCTCACTGAGCACTGAAAAAGGGGGACAGTGTTGGAAATCCAGGTCAGAATAGATATCTAAATAAACATTAGAGAATACGACAGAGTCAATCAGAAATTGACAATCAAGAGAAAGTGGTGAGAGGAGTTTGAAGATACCAAAGTAGAAATCAGAATCCGTATATCTAAGAAGAACCGACAACATAATGGCCAAAAAAAGGACAAAAGGACAAACAACATACACATAAAACTAAAGATCGAGTAACACGAACACCAATAAAAGCCGGGGATGAACCCACGTGTTTCGGAATGGTGAGCAGTTCCTGCTCCACTAGTGGCACCCATCGTGTTAATCTAGTTAAAACCCAGTGATAAGTCATGTACGAGGAAAGGACGCGGGAGGTGCTTACGACAAGTGGAACATATCCGTGGTCATTTGGGACACAGATATTCCATAACGGTCAACCAAGTCATGGTTGCGAATTTAAAACTTTCGAAATTTTAAAGTCATCAGTTGGCCTGATGTATTAACCAAATCAGTAGAAATACTCCTTTCTATCCTATTTATATAAACAATTGTTTGATTACCTATGAGACATTTAGTACTGTTCTAAATACTTCTGGCATTTACATCATCATAACTTCATGAGAGGTGGTTTATGGCGTTTGACGCCACTTTCAGCAATCTTTTAGCTATATCGTTGGAATCAGTTTTGTTAGTGTAGGAAACAATTGAAAACCACCGACCTGACAAATTTTAACATGTAATGTCGTATCGAGTACACCTCCTCTGAGCGCGATTGGAACTCACATTGTTGGTGGAGATAATCACTGATTGCATAGGTAGTTGTAAACCCAACTACCATATGAACACAACCACGACAGCCACAGAACTTAATATTAATTGTTTCTTGTGCAGTTCATTCCATGCATTAAGCACATCTTGCCATTAAGTATTTTTTTCAATTTTGTAGTTGGACTTAAATCCTAAATTTCTAATATCAATATTCTCAGAAAATGGCAATAATTCAATGATTTTTTAACTGCTTTTAAAAACTCTTCTAATCCACGTTCATTTTTGACCTTTGATGTACATTTCTAGATCCAACATCTTAAGACCCCTAACACCGTGTGGTTGTAATATAGCATCGGCATGATTGTGATTTTCCCTATTGGGGTCAAAATTTGGAAGGTCCAAAGTGTCATTATAAGTTCTATCTCTTTGACCTTAGGTTTCAATCTACGAGAAACAAAAAATGTCACTTATACCAACTAAAAAGTGCATAGAGTGAAAATTTGCTGGAACCCTATCCAATCCACACTTTACACACAGAGCATGTTGACTTCAGTAGAAATATGCCAGCATCATCAGCGTAAGGAGTTTACATTTCATAGCTCATACGTTTTCTAGTGCTTGTACCCACTGCAGTTAAAACAAATTGTGTTTTATTTCTGCATGACCAGAACTAGTTAAATGTTTTAATCACAGACATTATAAACAAAAAACACATTTACAAAAAATATCACAAAAGTTAAATGAAAATCAAAATGCTGTGAAACTATTTACATGGTTTGTTGTTTACCGCCAACTCAGCAATTTTTCAGCTATATCATGGTGAGAACAGGTTAATTTTCAATGAGATGATGAGGAGATCAGCTTTGTACTAGATCAACAGTGAACGCGCTTAGATTTTGTTTATAGTGCTAGCTTACTGAAAAGACAGTCTGCTGATAGACATGTCACCCCACTCGGACACATTATCCCGATTCCAATCCAACCAGTGTTTGCTCTTTCTCCTTAATGCTGGATGTTTAGCGGAGAAGCAACAAATACGAAATTTATAGTCATTGGTTTGACCCGATCGGGACTCAAACCCATGACCTACAGCACCCGAGGCAAATATGCCAATCATTACACCACCGATATTGTTCAAAGAAGCAGAAAGATTGATTGATTGATTTTTTGTGTTTTACGCCACTTTCAGCAATATTTCAGCTATATCATGGCAACCAGTTTTAGTGGTAGAGGAAGCCTGAGTTTCCAGAGAGAACCACCGACCATGAACTAGCAACTGGTAAACTTTATCATTTGTGGCTGCAAGTCGAGTGCACCCTTTTTTGTAATTTACAAAGCCGGGCACGAACCCACACCGTATTGGTGATAGGCTTGTATGAGTTGTTAGGTAATCCAACTACCTAGCTCATTCATCCTCCCGGGCCCGGAAGCAGAAAGAATACAAGTGTTCTTGCCAAATGTCTACCATTGCATGCATCTGACTAAACATACAACAGGCCTATGCTTTTATAGTTCTTTTACTTTTTATGAACGAGCTAAGAATTGGTCAACAATGTTGTTCACGAAAAAACTGGCCCCTGCGCCACAAAACTTGGGAATTTACTTAAGTCTGGGAATATTCTCAAATAAGGAAGTACTCTAATTTGATTGGCTGAGAACACAGATTTGAGCAATAAAAGTTTGCTCAGCAAAGAAAAAGTTTTGTGGCATCGGGACCCGTTCTCACAACTTGGATTGCCATCAAAAGAAATTTACTAGTCAGCATAGATCTTGCTCTTTGTTGACAAATGTCTAATTACAAAGATAAACAAAAATAACTCGTAATCCACATTTGCAATATTTTTCTTCGAATGGCGCTAATGACTTGATATTTGTTAGTTGAAATTAGATTAAAATTAAAATAAATAGAGCTATATTTGTTTTAATGACACAATAAATAGACAATGTTTTACAATGTAACAAGCCCATGCAATGTTTTCAATTTTTACTGGTATGTTTTGTACAAAAAAAAAGGCTCCACAAAATTTGATATAACATTTTTTTTTACATCCTGCGAAGAAGGGAATATATCATCTATTTTTNAAAAATATGAAGAAGCGTTTTAGGGCTAGGTATGTCGGTTGAAAAGGACTTCCTTAGTTTAAACATGGCTTTAACACCTTTATTATAGAGCTATTTTTTTTTGCAGCTGAGAGACTTCCGGAAGCTGCAAAAACTACACCTAAGTATGTGTATTGTTGAACACATTCTATATTTTGTTCTTTAAACTTTATTTCAATATTCTTTGTTCGACCTGCTTTATTGAATACCAATACTTTTGTCTTTTGTATATTAACTGACATTTCAGATTCTGCTGTAAATTTTTCTAACTTATTTACACAGTTTTGGAGACCCTGTTTAGATGTTGATAAAAGGACAACATCGTCTGCATACATAAGGATGTTTAATGCATAGTTATGGAGATCTATAGGGTCACATGTGTTATCAAAGTAGGATGGAAGATCATTGATATAAATTTTAAATAGAGTAGGGCTTAATTGTCCCCCTGTCTTCCTCCTATTTCTAATTTTAAAAAATCTGTTCTCTGATTATTGATTTTTACACATGTATTTGTTCTATTATACATACTTTTAATAATATTGTAAAATCTTGAGCTGATGGAAGCAGATTTTAATTTATAAAATAAATTATGAAGTGGGACAGTATCAAAGGCACGTTTGAAGTCTACAAAACATCCATATAATGGTTTTGATTCGTTTTTAACATATTTCTGAATTATAGTTTGTAAAATAAACATGTGATCGGATGTTCGACAACCTTTTACAAACCCAATTTGTTTTCTTCTCATGATGTCGTTATCTCTTAAGAAGCTTGTAAGTCTGTTATTAAGAATTTGATCAAAAAAATTGCCTACTTACGTGTCCCCAATCGTTATTCCTCTACAATTTGACGGGTCAAATTTTGACCCAGACTTGTGAATAGGTGCTATATATCCACATAACAAGACCATAATGATAATCCCTTGTCAATGATCAATTCTACTTTTTTGCCGTTTATAGTTGAGCTCATCTTGTAAACCATAATATATTATAGTCTATCTGTTGACATACTACCACATGGTCCAAACACAATCAATTCATAGAATTAAAATAAAATTGTGGCCTACATAAAAATGGTGTACATTCCAACTGTAAATGTTTCTTTTTTTTCTTTTGTTTGTCAACAGTATGTGACAATGAATAACTCATCTTTAATGCCATATTATAATACACAAAGTGAACTAAAAGTCAACTTACATTTGGCGAAATAATGTATTATTAATCCAATAACTACAAACACGTGCTACTGTCTTATGTCCCATATACTCGGGTCTGTTTGATTAGTTACATTTAATAGTATTCCTTTGTCGCATTCTGCATTATTGCTACATTTATTGTTTCCTGTCTACATGTTAAAATTTTAGCGAAATTATGTAATAATAATGCATATCATATTGTATATTGAATATTGTATGTATATGGTGAAGACAATATTAAGCTGAAAAAACTTGTGTCTGGTCCTTTTGTTGATTGATTGATTGATTAATTGATTAGTGTTTAACATCCAATCAATCAATCAATCAATCAATCAATCAATCAATCAATCAATCAATCAATCAATCAATCAATCAATCAATCAATCAATCAATCAATCAATCAATCAATCAATCAATCAATCAATCAATCAATCAATCAATCAATCAACTAAAGGACCAGACACAAGCTTTGTCAACTTAGTATTATCTTCTCCGTATGTGATTATTTAGACAATAAAATATGTTTAAATAAAAAATTGAAAAACGTTTTTTAGGGGTTTTTTTCACAGACCGTTTAAAATTCTTGGCTGATAAGAGGGGTGTGTGTCTTCTCAATCGGCGTTGTCAGGTTATAATACGGAAGGCAAGGCCGTGGATCACAGTTGACGTGGCCGTGGATCACAGTTGACGTGGCCGTGGATCACAGTTGACGTGGCCGTGGATCACAGTTGACGTGGCCGTGGATCACAGTTGACGTGGCCGTGGATCACAGTTGACGTGGCCGTGGATCACAGTTGACGTACCTTCAGAGGACCTATACGTTAAAGATATTCCCTTTGTAAATTTCGATAAAGAGTAGGCACATTTATAACAGCTACATTATTTTTTTCGTTCCTACTATGCGTTTCCAGTGGCAGCGAAAAGCCGTTGTCCCGTTCCTCCCTCATTTCTATATAACATCTTGTTCTCGTCCTGAACATATATGACATATATAAAATACTACTCGCCGAACGTTAACCAATATTCAACCCTGTTCCGAATGCACATGCAACCCATTCTTGAAATACAGCTGCAGGGTACACTTGGGTGCCAGCATCGGATTGAATGATGTTTTAATTCTCGACCAATCACAATCGATCGTATGGGTGTCCTAAGGAAAGTCCGCAATTAATTCTGACGTTCAATATACTGAGTTGAAAATCTTATTATATGCTAAACGCGGCCGTGAAAGAAATACCACCTTCTTGAAAACATGACTGTGCTTCGCTATTACCTTCTTGAAAGCAGTGCTGTGATTGGATATTTTCGTTGAGAATTATGTACACGTTCAATCCACTTTCAATTCACTTTTTGTTTGATGGTCGTCAAAAATGTAAATATACACAAATTAAAAGAAGAAATTAGAAAAAAAAGACCATTCCAGAAAACAAAATCCTACTAAAACTTTTTCGGGAAAAAATGTTATTCTGATTATTCTAAAATACAATACACATTCTAACCATGTTGTAGATTTGTTGTCATCATAATTATAGGTGTGTGCCCTCTAAGTTAAGATAACTGAATTTTGTATCTGGGAAGATATAGAGTGTTGAAATCTTCATCGTTGGGATTTAAGGAATAATAGTACTGTATTTGAAGAGTTGGAGGTGTCAATTGTGGATTTGACGGTCGCAAATACCGTTTTTTGTCTAACAAACGGTCCTTTTCATGGCCACCGATATTTTTCAAAAAGTAAATTGTTGTTGATCAATTGAAATACAGCTATCTCTCGTTGCCCCTATTACACCCCCTCTCTCTATCTCTCGTTGTCCCTATTACACCCCCTCTCTCTATCTTTCGTTGTCCCTATTACACCTCCTCTCTCTATCTTTCGTTGTCCCTATTACACCCCCTCTCTCCATCTTTCGTTGTCCCTATTACACCCCCTCTCTCTATCTTTCGTTGTCCCTATTACACCCTCTCTCTAACTTTTGTTGTCCCTATTACACCCCCTCTCTCTATCTTTCGTTGTCCCTATTACACCCCCTCTCTCTATCTTTCGTTGCCCCTATTACCCCCTCTCTCTATCTCTCGTTGTCCCTATTACACCCCCTCTCTCTATCTTTCAACTACCACCATAAGGTGACTATGTTATGTGTATGTTTTGGACCGTACGCGTACGGTCCGGACCGTATGCGTATTTTTTCAAAATACCTATACGGTCGGACCGTACGCGTACGGTCGGACCATACGCGTACGGTCTGCCTAGTTTTAAGAGATTATCGAGACTTCAAAAATATTTTACAGATCAACGTTATTCTAAAATATATTAAAAAAAGTTAATTATCGCAGTTGTACAATTCAGAAATAAGTATAATTTAATCTATTACAAACTTACATGTCTTGAATTTAGCATGTTCGTAATAAGTGAATTCTGCTCACTCGCAGTTAACAAAATAGTTTGAAATTGAATAAAGTTTTTAAAGTAATCGCCAGTAAACAGAATGTGGGAAGAAACATTTGACGCATATTTAGGTCGAATACATGTTTGACACAGACGGAGACTTGGAGACTGGAACTGAGACCGACTCACAGACAGAAACTGAGACCGACTCACAGACAGAAACCGAGACTAACTCGCAGACAGAAATCGAGTCGGATTCACATACCGATGAACAGACAGGTTCACAGACACGAACTGTAACTGACGCACAAATTGAGCCTGGCAGTGCCCGCGGGGATTCGATGGTCGACTTAGCTGCTCACAGACTAACGTGTTTTCCGTTATGGCTGACGTACATGTACAACCGACCCGAAAACGAAGACGATCTGAAACGACCGAAATATCTACTGAGACTTACGATGTTACAGATTACAGACATATACAGGATGAACTCATGGCAGTTGATGACTTTATGGTACTGAACGACATTATAGTTGACCCTACTGACGACAGAAACTGTATCGTGAAAACAGACGACGGACAAATTACAACTCACGACAGGATAAGACAGATGTTGGACAGAAATTATAAAAAAATCTGTAGAAAATACGATGAGAAAATATAAGAAAGTGTCAAAGTCTAATGCAAAAATTGAAAAAGGTAGTTTTGTAACCGTAAGAATACCTATTGTTGATGATATTATTGGTAAAGATGCAAGTTTTTACAAATTATCATGTGAATTTGATGTGTTAAATTCGTTATGATATTGGTGATATAGAACTTTTGACACGTAAGGTTGAAACTTCGCATTGGAAAAAAGAAGAAATTTCTCTGCATGCTGCTGCAAAACAAGCAAGTTTTTCTCTTGCAAGCAAAATATGTAAATACAAGGGAACATACATGAACAAAACATGTAAGTGTAGAAAGTCCGGCGTTCCTTGTAGTAGCAAGTGTCACTCTGGGCGTGCATGCGAAAATGTGATGCAGGTAGACAATTAAAATTGCATTATAGTTCAAAAACTGTTTACTTTTCATGAGGTGATGGTGTTTTGTTTAAAGTAATAATAATTATGATAAATGTAATTTGTAAAACTCAATAAAAGTTTATGATATAATGTTAGTATTGAAAAAAACCCATATGGTCCAAATACGCGTATGGTCTGGAACATGTACACATACGATACGATTGATAGTCCATGTTTTTTTAATGTCATTACTAGATAGTTAAATAAGTAAACTCCACAGGATACTTGTTATCTATATTCATCATGTTATTTTAGGGGCAATATTTGATATCCTCTTTATATGTTGATTATATGCATTCATCATAACAAATAACTGAATCTGTGACGTAATGGTTAGCGTGCTCGCTTCGCGTGCGGTATATCGTGGGTTCGAGCCCCGGTCTGGTCAAACCAAGGACTAAAATTGGTATTTGTTGCTTCTCTGCTAAGCACGCAGCATTAAGGAGAAAAAGCAAACACTGGTTGGCTCGGAATCCGAATAATGTGTCCTAGTGGAGCGACATGTCTACCCGCGGACTGTTGTTTCAGTAACAAACAAAAAAATGTACAGATTTCATTCAACTATTAAAAGTACAACACATGATCACAAAAATGAAGAAGACTATAAATATGGACAGTAAAATAGTAGAGAGTACTCGTAGTTAACCGACTAATAGCTAAGAAGGTAGAATCTGTCGCGTAAAGACCATTCCAAATTCTTACTGATACACAAAAAACATGGATGGGAAATACATCTTTTGATCATATCTTATGCTTGTAGAACATTGTACCTCTATTAATACAATATCTTTATGGTGGTGGTAATAAAGTTTAGTGAACGTTTTCAAGAACTTGTGAAAATGGTTTCCTTGAGGTAGAAATGTTCAGTCATCGTGATAATATGGTGATAAAAGTATGAAATATATTACAAATTCAAGCAAAACGAACCAACTGAGAAATGTATAAACACTTGCAACATGAATGCATTTTTTCCTTTGATCTTTTTTGGTTTATATATAACATGCATTTGCACTGTCGCTTGGTGCACTCTGTAATTGAGCAATAACATGATGACATATTTCCTCCAACTAGTTATCCTGCTCTAAACACGAGGTGACACATCCGAATGAATAATAATAATGATAATAATAATAATAGATATAATAATTAACTAATATTATATATTGTTACAATCATTGTAGTGACTATGCCCTATATGGGTCCTTGATTGGAATAAAGAATATCTTATCTGATCTTACTAGTCTTTTTTTTTTTTATTTATATATAATGTATAATAAGTATTTAATATTACATATAATTATTTACTATATAATTGTGAGAAAATGCAATTAATAGACGGGATGTGTCAGAAGCACCGTCCCTTGGTGTTTTTAGCAGGTTTACTGCTTGTTAAGGAATATGCAACATATGTAAAGTTTCACACTGGATGTGAGATACAGGAGACAAACCAGAACATGATCCACTGAATAATTACCTATTATTATGTGATGATTTCCGTATTGGCCAAGTTATTAATCGAGGGTAGCTGTATTGGCCTGAGGCGAAGCCGAAGTCCAATATAGCTGCTCGAGGACTAATAACTAGGCCAATACGGAAATCAACATGTAATGATATATTTATTAATTGACCATACAATTGTATCTTATAATGTGTGTTATAAAATCATAAACTCGGTCAATATAAAAAAAAATAAGCCAATATCGATAAAACTAAGCCAATATCGATAAAACTAAGCCAATATCGGTAAAACTAAGCCAATATCGATATTGGCTTAGTTTTTTTTTTTTTTATATTGGCCGAGTTTATGATTTTATATTGTAAAGACAGTTTAAGTTGTATTGACAGCAATAATATAGAGTTAATTAATAATTATATTTATATTTTTAGAAATATAAAAACCCCAAACTATGTCATTTTTCTTTTGTGTGTACGTCTCATTTATCAATCATGAATGTTTGTATTCTTAATGATACCTCATGTGGGCCCAATGATTAGGCAATACAATGTATTCTATTCTATTCTACAGTTATGTGCCATATATCTGTTCCCACTCAAATAATTTACTATATATTTCATATAAAACCACATTTTTTTAAATCAATATCCTGAAGTCATTTCCGGTCAGATTTTGATGAAATTTACACCAATAATCTCAGAATTGGTTGCTACTTTTTCTGATAATTTTGAAATAATTTTATGATTAATACTTTTGGAGAAATCACGATTTAAAGACACATTTAAGTTTTTGTGTTAAAAAATAACATAGGTATATAGGGAATAATGACGTGTGTATATCAGAATGTAAGCTAAGAACTATGAAATAATACACACCGATACGAGATATAGCACACTTTAAATCTGGGCTGTAGTTTTATTGCTCTCCGAGAGCCATGCAATAATCAAAGACTCAGATGTGATATTGCATCGCTTCATGTATGATGTTACAAATCATTTATACCACGGTTTTCCGAGTTAAACAATTCATGTTTCGCGTTCATTTGTTTAACGTTTAACTCGGAAAAACTGGTGTAAATATTACTTGGCACATTATTGGCAATATCCTGCAGAATTATTTATTTTATTTATATTTATATATTTTATTTAGAAGCTACCCCTTTACAACGGGGGCGCCAACCACCAGGATAGAAGCAGTGGCGCGTCTCAATAGTTAATAAATACAAATTATATACAATAAAATGATAATTATACATAAAAGAAAGTTCATATCTTAAAATGCATAAGACAACAACACACTACATAAGACATTAAAGAACAATGTTAGAATAAAACATGATTAAGATAAGTCATTTAATATTTCAGATCTAAGCTTAAAACATTCATTCAGAAACATTTTTCCATGAACATCATAAAATATTCCAAATTCATTGCTAAAAGCATAACCAATATCACCAATTAAAACCATAAATTTAAGACCATATTTCTGATTTTCAACGAAACTATCAAAAACTTTAAAGAACTCGTGACGGATAGACGAAAAGGTAGGGCAATGTAACAGAAAATGTTCTAGATCTTCATACGTGTCCGTTTTACATAAGGGGCAAGTCATTTCCCCAGCGAGATTCATTCTACTCAAATATTTTTGTAGAGGTATAGTTTTTGTTCTCGCAAGTAATTTTAATCTAGATGCTTTAAAATCGTTTAGGTTATCTAGATAAACTTGTTGACCTTGCTTTATATAGAAGTACTGGTAGAGATCTAAGCTACTCTTATTAGTTACGTCCAAAAGGAGGCTATCTCTAGTAATAGAGCCATACTTACGGCTGAAATTTTGGTTGGTGGGGTCAGAACCCATACATATAGATTGTATTTCGCTTACATAGTTCCAAAACGTATCATTTAGCATAATCATTTTATTATAAACCTGTTTACAAAGTCTACTATCAGGAAGTTCGGATAGTCTTTTAAAGTACGACACTTTCGATCGGTCAATGAACGCGGTAATAGGTTCCCACCCTAATTCTAGGAGTAGAACTGACCTAAGGATATTCATTTTGGTACGTAATACTATTTTCGCTGCACGATATTGCCAGCTTTCAAGAGCATTTTTTGAAGAGGATGATAATGGCATCCATACAGCACACGCATGCGTCAGTGATGGTCTAATGACATTTTTCCAGAGTGCCTCCCCAAAATTTACACGGTTAAAATCCCCATGCTCTCCCAATATTCGTATTTTCTGACTTACTTTTCAGGTAGGTATTAATATGATAGTTTGACTTCATTGATCTGTTGATAAAATTGCCTAGATACTTGTATTCGTTTACTTCGTCAATATTCTCATTACCCAACACCCAGTTACTGTTTTTGTTCAAGTTTTTACCTATAACCATGACTTTAGATTTCTTTGAGTTAAATCTTAGGTTCCACTTACATGCAAAATTGTGTGATATTTGTAATAATTTTTGTAATTCGTCCTGAGAGTTTGCCATAAGAACTACATCATCTGCGAAAAGCAGACAATTTATAAGCTGGGAAGTGATATCTATGCCAATATTACTTTGGTAAAGCATATTAACTAAATCGTTCATTAGTACCGAAAAAAGAGAAGGATATAAAACACAACCTTGTTTAAGTCCGTATTCTTGTTCGAACCAGTCAGATTCAAAATCCCCAAAAGCTATTTTATTTTCAACATTTCTATATATTTCTGTAATGAGTCTCCAACGTTTCCCTTGAATACCACTTTCCCATAACAACGCGAACAGACCTTCCCTCCAAACTCGATCGAAGGCCTTAGAAAGGTATAAAAAGGCCAAATATAGAGGTTTTTTCGAGGATTTATACAAGGAAGA
>MJUT01061281.1:81952-112882 GCA_002080005.1 Gigantidas platifrons
AATAAAATACAAACATGTAACTAATAACAATCAGAATCACCCAATAAAATACAAACATGTAACTAATAACAATCAGAACCACCCAATAAAATACAATCAATTTCTCATTCTATTACATGTTACATGTATACATTACAAAGAAAATGAATCACTTATAAAGGGGAGTATGGTGTTTAATGCCACTTTCAACAATTTTTCAGCTATTTTGTGGCGGTCAGTTTTATTGGTGAAAGAAACCGGAGTACCAGGAGAAAACCACCGACCTGTCGCAAGTCACTGATCATATATTGTTGTATCGAGTTCACCTTGTCTGAGCGGGAATTGAACTCACAACATTAGTGGTGATAGGCACTGATTGCATATGTAGTAAATCCAACTACCATACGGTCACAATGGCTCCATTTATAAAGGGAAAGCATGGACACAGAATATCAATGGACAACAGATTGATCACAGGATCAAAACTTAAGAATTCATTAAAAAAAAGAAAAGAAAGAAATTTGATTATGAGAGCAGAAAAATGTATATCAATATGATAATTTTAGAAAGTGCAATATTCCATTCATCTTATTGAAAGTGTAATAACAGAAGAGTTATTTACCTTAGAAGTGTGGTTTGTTTCCTCTCAAACTCTGATGATGTAATAGGAATTGTTAATACAAGTTTGTCAAAACTGGACATCACCAAAAACTGCAAACAAAAAGAAAATATAAATTTTATACAGATTTTCAAATTCATTCATTGACAATATCCAATTAAAATTAGATTTTTGTTGTATCTTTTTTTCTTTGTTGATTCACTAGCATCTAATAACACCTCGCTTGGGGTCACATCAGGGTTCATATTTTCAACAGCCCAATCAGCTATGAGCCTACTAAATCTTTTTGTATCAAAACCGAGTATATGCCAAGACTGGTTGTTCTGATTTGTCAATATATGTTACTGTTTTGCATATAAAAATAAGATACAATAAACATATCATTTTATTTATATTGAGTAACTGAAATGTTTTACTAGATAAATTTGTATTATCATATACTTGCTTGAAATATGTTTAATTTTGCATATGTCATAAATTCGAAATGCAACAAGTCATATCTCCAGGGGGTGTAATAACCTGATCCGTATTACATGGGGGATGTAATAATGTGTGCCGTATTACATGGGGTGTGAGATATGGATTTTTCAAAATGGCGGCCAGAAATTTTGCATCAAATCGAGTACATTTTATTTAGTTTTTCACAATTATTTTGTCTTTCATTTTGGAAAAAATATGTTTTCCTTCCAAAATTCACATTTTGCGGTCGGATCAGTTTTCGTTATTAATGTATCGTTGTTTACTTCCGTCGTCTGTTACTGTCAAAATGGATTACGAAGAAAACCTGGAAAATGCTCGTTATGCAACGAATGATGACACTCCTTTATGAACCAAAGATTGAATCATCATGTGTTGTTGTATTAAAAGTGTAACTGTATAAGGATTATGACTCTAAATACATATAATAAAAATGTAGATATAATATGATATTGCATCACGATCAGCTCTCACAAATATGAAAAAAGACGCATTGACTTAAATAATCTGTCAGCAAAAACTATCATTGCATTTTGTTTCGAAAAAAAAATGAATTAATTCAGTTGTATTTAACTTGTGTATATTCTCAAAATGTTTTTATCATAGAAAATTATTTTGAAATTATAGAGTAAAAATACATTAAATTATGTTTTATTGATACATAAATTATCAAAATCGGACATTGGAATATTGGAATCGTACGAATATTTTTGTCCACAGTCTGTATATGATAAATAGGTTATGATATGACATTTTTCATATTACATGCCATATCAACCCTCGACCCATATTAGCCCTAGGGCTAATATGGAGGTTTCGGGTTGATATGACATGTAACATGAAAAATGCCATATAATAATCTATAATTATAAAACACTCATAACAGCTGAATGTCAATGAATTATACCCACATCAAGAATTAAAAATACATAGTACCAGTGCTTTTTTGTGAAATATCCACTAATCAATAGTTATCATAAAAGTGATACAGGAGACTAGGAGAGTGGATTATAGTACAGTGAAACCTGTCTAAACTGAACTCTGGATATAACAGAATCTTGTATTAACCGAACTTTAAATAAAGTCTGAACGTAGGAAATCTTTGTTAATTTAACCCGTATGACCTGAACACAACGTCTATTCTTAACCCAAATTAGATAGGATTCACTGGATGTTGTATCATATGTAGACTTCACAATGAGAGAGAGAAAAAAAAGAAAAATATGACTTGTAGCAAATTATCCAACTGTAATGTAATTACCAAAATCTTAATTTCAGAATCCTGTTTTCCATCAGTTGCTTTGACAATGATGTTGTAACTTTTTTCACTGTTGACTTTAATCTGACTGTACACCTTGCCTGTTGTAGTGTCAATATCAAAACTGTCCTTATCATTACCCCCTGTTATACTGTACTTGATTGTACTACTGATGTCAGCGTCTTCAGCCTAGAATAAGATACATGTAGGTCTCTATAGTAAGACAGATTAATTTAATTCTTTATTTATTGAACGATGGTTGCTGACAGCTGATGACTACTGGAGGTTTTTCCATTAAGAAAGATGGTAGAAATACATCAATAATTGTTGTATGTTGAAGACACACCAATTTATAATATTGAATGATAAACATTCAATTATGTCTCTCTCCTAAATGTTAAATAATAAACATTCAATAAAGTCTCTTCCCTAAATGTTAAATAATAAACATTCAATGATGCCTCTCCCCTAAATGTTGAATGATAAACATTCAAATATAATCTTCTCCCCTAAATGTTAAACATTCAATAATGTCTCTCCCCTATATGATAAACATTCAATAATACATGTTAAATGTTGAATGATAAACTTTCAATAATGATCTTCTCTCTTAAATGATAAACATTCAATAATGTCTCTCCCCTATACGATAAACATTCAATAATACATGTCCCCTAATTTTGAATGATAAACTTTCAATAATGATATTCTCTGTTAAAGGAGCATTATCTGCCAAATCGTAAATCTTTGTTACCCATAAAAACTATCAGATATGATTGATGCCTTAATAAAACGTGTTTCTGTAACTTATAAATGTAATGAAATGTATGTGCATCGGGGGAAAAAACATGCAACTGCTCGTGTTTTGAGATCGATCAAGAAATGGACACCATCTTATTAATTATCGACATTGTTTACGGAGTTTGTCGAATCGTCATTAAATCAGTACAATAATGCACTTATTTCTTATTTTTTGTGAATCTGCTTTTAGTCGGTGTTAATTACGGACAAAGAACCATGCAAGTTGGCAGTTAATAAGCAACAAAATACAAATTATTCGTTTTTACCTGTCACTAGTAAGGTCAATTGTATATGGAAAAAGTGAGGTCAGATTATTTGCTTGCAAGCAAATAAGTAATCAATGGAAATTTTTGTTCTCAAAAGGCAGAAAGTGATTCGATAAGCTGCTTAATGTGAAATATTTACCTTTATTTCATCATTTTAAAGCTATTTACCAATTTCCAAAGCATATAATTTTTTTGGTCAAAATCGTAGCTAATGTCCCTTTAATTAAATGATAAACATTCAATTATGTCTCTCCCCTATATGATAAGCATTCAATAATACATGTCTCCTAAATGTTGAATGATAAACTTTCAATAATGATCTTCTCTCTTAAATGATAAACATTCAATAATGTCTCTTCCCTAAATGTTGAATGATAAAAATTCAATAATAATCTTCTCATACCTTTAGTGTAGTAATAAGGTCTCCAGTATTTGTTGTATCAGAGATGCCAATAGTCATTACTTGATGTCCTCCATTAAACAGTGGTGGATTGTCATTTTCATCCTGTACATTAACAACTATAACAATCTCTCCCTGGGAATCTAAAATCACATTTAATTGCCTTCAATCATGCCAGTTTATAATATATAAAGTTGTATACATGGATAACAACATGAACACAGTAAGTCAGTATCATAATGAAAAGAAATTTAAACAGTGATGGTCAACAATTCCACCATTATCAACCAAATTTAAACAGTGATGGTCAACAATTCCACCATTATCAACCAAACAAACAACTGCTCACCTCAAACCATTGAACACAAATAAAGGACCTTGACTTATGGCGTTGGAATTCCAGGTCTTAGCATGGGACAGGCACAAAAATGTGGTCATATGTAGGAGCACACCTAAATGATTGTGTGGATGCTACACATTATGTTATTCAAACTTTTCACCTTTTCCTTTTATTGTTTCTAAGTTTTATAATATGTAATATTGATGTACATGTAATCCCTAATAATTTGATCAGATTTTGTACGTCTTTGATTCAGTTTTATAATATGTATAAATTTATATTGTAAGTAAGACCTGACAAAAACAGGTTAGTTGACTCTTTTAATACACAAACATCAGGGAAGAAAATATCTAACATACCTCCAAAAGACCTCTTCCTTCTGTTAGAGGATGTGACAGCTTTGACGTAAAATATATACTGATCTATATTTTCTCTGTCCAACTTTTTGACACAATACAACTGACCTGTTGTCTGGTTTAATTCAAAGGTGTTTTTGACTAAAACAAAACATTGTATATATCACATGATATTGAAGAAGAGTAGAGAGTAATTTGTCTTTATATGTTCATACATGACAAATTGTTTGGTTTATGGTTTCAACAATATTTCTGATACAAGGATGATCTTGGTTAGAAAATAAAATAACTGAAATCAATCAAAAATAGCAGAGACCATCTACACCCCCTTTTAAAAGGGTAATTTTTGACCTGTTCTGACCATGTCTAGCAACTTTTGGAAAACAATTTGCAGAGGAAAATATCTGAAATTAAATTAAATAACTAAAAAGTATCATCCCTGCAGATATATCATGACGATCTACTTTATCTATTTTATTGTTGGAGCAAAATGGATTATCTAGATAAAGCCATAATCCTGCATAGACTGATATGATTTCATTTGCCTAGAAATAGAGAGAACTGATTTTGATCAAACTCTTAAACTGTACCAAGGAATTATCTTTTATTTACCTTTTAATCATTATTTTAAGGGAATACGATACAGTAGGGATTGCCAAACGATTTTTTCATGAAAATCCATGATTTGGTCAATTTCGACATGCTCTTTCCAAATATGCAAAGAAAAATATAACTTCATGACTTAGTTTTCGAGATATTTACGATCGAATTTCGACCATTTTTCGACAAATTTTTAAAATACAGATTTTTATAGCGGTAAAGAAAATATCACAATTTCAAAATGGTAAAAGATAATTGCACCCGGTTTTTTGCAATAGCTTCCTATGATAATTTCGTTCAAAGATGATGAACATGTACATTGCCAATAATAGATTAAGTAGTCCAAAAATTCTACTTATTTGTGAAATATGGATTATTTAGTGGTTTCTTCATGAATAAATTTGCATGTAGAAAAAAAATGCCAATTGATATTTTCTTACTATTTTGTCATGATATTCTCGCAATGATTTTATTTAGAATTTTAACAAAATGCAAGGGGGTACATGTGCTTGTTTTTTAACTACAGAACAAAAACCGTGCATTTTTCATGACAAACCTAGACATCGTCAATTTTGGCACCAAATTACCCTACAATGTTGCGAAAACAAGATGCGGTATTCGGCAAAGTAATTATCTGCCCTTGCTACTGTATCGTATTCCCTTAAGATCTGTAAATCATCTAAAGAGGTATGAACTACATGTATGAACAATAACATTGACAACAGTTGATTTAACTGGAGTTTTAGACAAATTGTATTTCATGTTTGCTAACATCAATATCATTTACTGTTAAACATGGACTAAACTGTGGTAAATATGAACTGATTCTTATTTGTTCATTAAAATGCTATAGGAAATATGTGTTCTCCTATGCTGTAATGTGGATACATGTACCCTGTCTGTGTGTCAACCTTGATATTGTTCATATTATACAAGTTCCTGTAACAGTATTATAAACATACTGTCCTTGGGTGAGAGTGTTATGGATGTCTTAGGTATGATATGGGTCCGTTGGTAATTTATATGTTATTACATACCATTTGGGATAATTTGAGTTAATTGGTAATATGTCAGGTAATATTAGCAAACTGGTAATGTATATGTTATTACATACCGGTGTCATATGGTATTTTGAACCCCTGAAAAATCGGCCCCGGGTTCAATATACCATATGGTATTTTGACCCCGGGGTCAAATTTTTGCCATTGTATTTTGAATTCCCTCATTTCTACTAAAAGAGGGGGGTTCATAATACCATAAGAGGAGATTCAATACACCATGGGTAGGGAGTTCGAAACACAATGGGTAGGGGGTCAAAATACCATGGGTAGGTGGTTCTATATACCATAGACAGGGGGGTCAAAATACCATGGGTAGGGGGTTCGATATACCATGGATAGGAGGTTCGATATACCATGGGTAGAGGCTTCATAAAACCCTAAGAGCAGGTTCGATATATCATGGGTAGGGGGTTCGATATACCATGGATAGGGGGAGGGTCAAAATACCATGGGTAGGGGGTTCTATATACCATAGACAGGTGGGTCAAAATACCATCGTTAGGGGGTTCAAAATACCATGGGTAGAGGGTTCGATATACCATGGATAGGGGATTCAATATACCATCGATAGGGGGTTTGATATACTATGGGTAGGGGCTTCATAATACCATAAGAGGAGGCTCGATATACCATGGGTAGGGGGGTAAAAATACTATGGGTATGGGGTCAAAATACCATGGGTAGGGGATTTGATATACCATGGATTGGGGGGGGGGGGGNGGGGGGGTCAAAATACCATGGGTAGTGGGTTTGATATACAATGGATAGGGGGTTCAATATACCATGGGTAGGGGCTTCATAATACCATAAGAGGTGGTTCAGTATACCATTGGTAGGGGGTTTAAAATACCATGGGTAGGAGGTTCAAAATACCATGTGAAGGGGGTCAAAATACCATAGACAGGAGGTTCGATATACCATAGGCAGGGAGTTTGATATACCATGGGTAGGGTGTTCGGTATACCATGGGTAAGGCGTTCGATATACCATGGATAGGGGGGTCAGAATACCATGGGTAGTGGGTTCGATATACAATGGGTATATCGAACCCCTTGCCTATCTCATGATTAGAAATGAGGGGGTTCAATTTACCATACAGGGGGGGGATTCAGTTTTCAATAAGGGGGTTCAAAACACTATATGACACTGGTACTATCTGGGATAACATTCGTTAGTTGGTAATATATAAGTTATTACATACCATCTGTGATAATTTGAGTTAACTGGTAATGGTTATGTCAAATAATGCGAGTCCATTGGTAATATATAAGTTATTACATACCATCTGGAATAATGTTAGTTAACTGGCAATTCATGTTATTACACATGCCATCTGTGATAATTTGAGTTAACTGGTAATGTGTATGTCAGATAATGTGAGTCAGTTGGTAATTTATATTTTATTACATACCATCTGGGATAATTTGAGTTAACTGGTATTACATACCATCTAGGATAATTTGAGTTAACTGGCATTACATACCATCTGGGATAATATGAGTTAACTCATAATGAAACACTGCATTACTCCCATCTGTATAATTCAGATCTATTAATAATACAGTTGTATTAACATTTTCTTGTATCTTTGTAGTGTAGGTATTATCCTTTTTCTGTATGGTACTAGTTGCCACATGAAACAAAACCTGTATAAAATAATATAAATCGTTGTCATTGAGGTTCTTATATGACTCTCTGATTTCTGATGGGTTTGGATTGCTTTATTTCTTAAGAGAAAAAAATGTAAAGGTTTTCTCTGTGTCTAATTATAACCCATTTCGACATACTTGTATTTGTATATAAATGAGATAATGTTTTACTACTATATACAGTTTTATCAATGACATGTTAAAAATGGATAATTTTAAATAAATACAATGAGCATGCATATATTTATAGTTTATGTTAATTAATTAGAAAAGACAATATATTGACAATTTTATGTCAACTAGTCTGTCAGATTGTATCTGTCATAATTTGTTCAATTCAGTTAATAGCAAAATCTGTGCGTTGTTATTGATGTTTCTAAAGATAAATCAATTATGGTACAAACTGGTAACAACAGTTTTCAAATGAATTGACTCACGCTTCCTCATCAGATCTCTCATTGCTCCCCTTTACTGATATGTTGCAGCATGAGTGATCCGAGGAAACCCCATTACGGGTCACATGTGATCGACCTAATGTCATGAATATATACTGATAAATACCTTTTCGGGACGATTGGATTGCTTATAGCATGTAAAGCAGCTTAGTAACATTTTCATATTCTCACAATCACTATTTTCATTGGCTGCTATGCAGGGTCACTTGCATGTGACCCGTAATGGGGTTTCCTTAGATCTCCAGTGAGGCGACATATTAATAAAGGAGAGTAAGTGAAAGACCTGATTTTAATTAGATTGCACACAAAGGTGAAAACCATACCTTAGCATAGTCTGTATCAACACCATCAGTAGCAGAAACATTTAGTTGATATTCATGTACACTTGTACCTAACCTGCTGACTAGAGTTATGTCCCCTGATGAACTGTCTATATCAAAGTGGTTACCATGGTTTCCATCTGTTAAAATGTAAATGTAATGAATGTTACCTTTAAAGTTTAATCTTCTGTTTGGTATTTCAGGAATTTTATTTTTATAAATTGGAAAGTCAACTACACTTTAACTGGCAAAAATGGGCAAAACTGTAAATTGTAAAATATTTATATGAAGAAAAATTCAATATGTACAGGTAAATATATCCAGAACACAAAAAGGTTATTTAATAACTACACAATTTTCACTAAGATTGTTTCTTCATCAGTAATATAATTCTGCTGACGTAGTCATGCCTTAAAAGTTTTTAAGATAAAGATTTGTATTTTATATTTAATAAACTTGTTTATATCTCTTTAGCTGCTAAAATTTATTTATTAAGGGAGGGTTCCGATTCCATTAACCCATTTAACTTTGCCACCGATATAAGTATATGGCAACAACTTCATTGTTACTTTTATTTAACTCAGTCATTCGAAGGACACGATTTGATAACAGTCAAATAAATTTGTTCTCCCAATTTCTAGAGGAAATGAAATAGAATTCTAATGTAGTTGTTTAATATCCCTGGTTTGTGATTGGACAATGCTGTAATTTTTACGGTAATAATAATGTGGCAATACACATGATTACATTAGAATGGAGATAACTATTGTATTTGAAAATTTCACAGCATTAATTGTCGATTTAATGGTGTCATTTTTCATGGTATTAAGTCCACGGTTGAAATAGCATGATACATTTTTTGAGTTTTAGCTGATTACCGCTTACGTCATCTTGTCAATAATGTGGTCATGTACATCCATTCTACACATGATTACATTAGAATGGAGGTAACTGCATTGTATTTGAAAATTTCAAATTAATGGTCGCAAATATCCGTTTCCTGGCTCCGCAAATGCGTCGCCAGTAAACTCAATTTGCGACCATCAAATCTCCAATTGATGCCGTGAAATTTTCAAATACAATACAGTTACATGTATCTCCAAATTACAATATCATAAAGTTTTAGGGCATAACTAATCTTGAAGGATAAATAAATCTGAGACAAATGCTTTATTAAGTTTTACATTATGAATTATATCATTGCCTAATGATACATTCGGTGTATTTTACCTTCTATTGCATAATTGACACCATACTGTCCTGCATTCACAGATAATATAATTGTTGACAGTTGTGTGTTAATGTCTATTGTCCTATCATAAATTCTCTTTGTAAACTTTGGTGCTGTGTCATATACATCTTGTACCATGATGTGGATAACTGTGGTAGAGTTAAGTACAGGTGTACCTAAATCCATGGCCATGATGGTCAGATTGTAAACAGACTGTTCTTCATAATCTAACGTAACGAGTGTAGATATACTACCATCTGTACAACAGAATAAAAACCTAGTCTATATAATATCTATACACTTCTACAATATACAGATATCTTATCACAGTCAATTTGTTTGTTATTTCTTGATATAAAAACAGAACATGGCCATTCACTTGACAGAAAATTAATACCAATACCCTTTGTGATATTTTATAGAGGGTATATTTACACCTGTACAATCATATTGTGATTATGTTTGCTTTGACTAAACTACAGCAGTATGCTATATTTATAGGAAATCGTTTTCAAGATAACATCTTTTCTATGAAAAATGCAGAATTAAGTATAACTATAGCTTACATATTGGAAACATATTCATTTTATACTAACAACCAATCTGGATGGAAAGTCAACCTCCTACTGCATGTAGTAAATAATGAATTATACTAATATTTTTGCTTCAAATTGTTAAAAAACAGTATTTTTGGCTTTAAAGAAAAAGACTTCATTGTTTTTTCCCTGAAATATAGATGCATCAATTGCAACTGAAAATATTTATTGAATACATTTGACAACATTTGTATACACCATGATATAGCTGAAATACTGTTAAATGACATTAAACACTAAACAATCAATCATTCAATCAAACATTTGGTGATGATGCTGCCCATATGCATAATTTACCTAATGGATCTATTTCAAACTGCTGAGAACTAGTTCCTGTGAACATGTATACCACAGTACTATTCAGTCCATTATCAGGATCATAAGCTGCTACATCACACACATGCTAAATACAAGATTTATAGTATAATTAAAGGGAATAAAAATTCTGACATAATGTAAAGTGTATCTTCTTCTATTCTGCATGGAGTTTGTAGAATTTTTTAAATACAAAACCTGTACCATGAACTAATTTATTAATATATCGGTACACTTATCTAATTCATCAATTTTCATTGGATGGCTGTTTATCTTAAGGAGGTAAAACGACCCTCTGTAGAGGATTAAATAATCAATCATAGTGTTTTAAAGAACTGGTTTCAATATTGTTGATATGTGTTACGATAAAGTACCAAAAAACAAATACAATTGATCACTTGAAAAAAAAGTAAAACATGTTCGTTTGTTAATGACTGTACTGCACTGATAATTCTTCTCTTATAAGGTCACCATTTCTGCAATGAAAAACTGGCCTTCTTGAGGACAATTTGACAGCATATTACTATCTCAGTGCATCTGACATCTGGTCTGATAAGAGGAGGGGCTTTTGGTGAGAGTGGCCATATAAGTGGGGGTCTACTGTATAACCATATCACATTGGTTAAACTGAAGATGTTATCTTTAAGATGTCGTTAAAACATTCAGCAATATCTATATCTTAATCATTAACTGCATTGGTGGCGTAATGGTTAGTGTGCTCAAAACCAAAGACTATAAAATTGGTATATATTGCTTCACCGCTAAGCACACAGCATTAAGGAGAAAGGAGAAAGACTGGTTGGCTCGGAATCAGAATAATGCTTCCGAGTGGAGTGACATGTCTACCCACAGACTGTTGTTTCATTGAGCTAGCACTATAAAAATCCAATTCAGCGTGTTGGTCTAGTACAAAACGGACTTCATCATCATCTCATTGAAAATTAACTTGTTCTTGCCATGGTACAGCTGAAAAATTGCTCAGTTGGCATTAAACAACAATCACTCACTCTTCAGTAATAAATGAGGAATCAAGTGGAGTTAACTGTGTTTTGTAATCTATACTTACAGTTCCAGGTTGTTCATTTTCCTTGACTTTACATGAAGTCTTAGGAATAGAGAATTCTGGTTTGTTATCATTCTGGTCTGTAACGATCACCATGACATTGACAGAGTTTATACAAGGTGGGCTTCCATTGTCATGAGCCTAACAAAAAAAAAATTATACATATAGAATAACAGCAGTTGTGAAGGTCGAGACAGACATTATTGTCAGCATAACAGAGTATGATAGGATGAGCTTCGATACTAGTGATAATGTATGTACAGACCTTCTAAACTGACATCATAACAGAGTATGATAGGATGAGCTTCGATACTAGTGATAATGTATGTACAGACCTTCTAAACTGATATTATTGTTTTTATCAGTAACTTTATAATGTCTTTGATGTCACACTGACTGATAATTTTCAGTATATTGGTCAGTCCGTTGATACTGAATATATCCCTCTGTGAGATCAAAGGAAAAAATGTATAAATTACAGGTTATACAGATTATATACTACCACTGTCACAAGTCTAAAAAAATACTACAGATTACATATTGCCTTGTAAACTGACTCATTTAAGTGAATAGTCAATCCTGTCCATGTGTTCACCTCTATTAAGTAGTCACCTGCATTAAAAGGTCACCTTTTTCTTCTTCTGTCTTTTAAAATTTCATATGAATAAAGGTGACCTCTTAATACAGGTTTGATGTATTGTCATTTGACATGTGTAACATTCTGATTTACAGTTAATAGCCAAATGTGATAAAAAATAAAAAGTTACACTTACTAAGTAATGGTCAACAATATAACACACCACAACAATACAAGTCTTACAACGACCTTAGCCAATGGAAATATACACTCTGGCTTAGGACAAGCACAAAAATGTGGCAGGATTAAATTGGTTAATGGGATCTTAACTTATTTTCACTATAATAAAACTCTCCTTGAACAAAAAAAACCCACACAAATAGGTTATGCAGAATTACAATTCAGCATGGGGTGTATAAAAATGTTTTGGATAGCATTTATAAATCAAAATTTCAATATTTCTGAATTATTTTGAATCAGTTATCAACATTTCTGATATTATTTAATCACAAAAACAAATGTAATGAAAGGAAAATGTACATAATTTTACCTCAACTGTTATATTATAAAATGGTTTTTCTTCTCTGTTTAAACTTCCATTCACAGATAACATCCCTGTTTGTTCACCAAGAAGGAAATGTCCACCTATAAATAGCTACAAACTGTTAGTAAATGACATGATCATAGTATCTGAATAAACAATATACAGTGAAACCTGTCTAAACCCTGAATAAAACGAAATCCTGTATAAGCCGAACTTTAAATAAAGTCTCAATAGAAGAAATCTCTGTTAATTTAACCTGTATAAACCGAACACCTGTCTATTCTGAACACAAAAGTTGGTCCCAAGGTAGTTCAGTTTCATTGTACTTGAGTAAAACATCTCACAATTTTGAAAGACATGATTTTTAAATGTTTTTTAAACAGAAACAAAAGTTAAATTAAAAAAAAACTGTATTGCTGGATATTTGATTCTGAATATTAATAATTTTGCATAACAAAATTGTCATGTTGAATTAAATTTTTAAATTGAAAAACACCCTACTTATTTCAGTTAGTAACATTTATTTTCAAACCTTCATTGTCCATTAAAGTGTAAACTACAATGCCATTTTGACCTTCATCGGCATCTGTTGCCAGTATAGATAGTGGTTGTGGGGGGATGTTCTCCTCCACAATATATTCATATGACTTCTGTTTAAACTCTGGGCAGTTATCATTGATGTCTCTCACTGTGACACTCACCTTAAATTAAAAAGATACAATAAAAAGAAACTGTTCAGCTTCAATACAGATGTGTTATCAGTACTAATAAACCATTTGCATATTTCTGACTTGATTTTTAAATTAAGCATTTTTTTCTCTCACAATTTTTTTATGAGTTATTTTCCTTTAATGTGGACAAAAGTATCCATTTCATTCAAAGATCAATGTTTCCATAAACACATAAAAAGCTTCATCTAAAATAAAACTGCTGTTCTAAAAACTAAGCCAATTCACACTTAACATTTATAAACTAAGTTTTCTTGGATGGTGGTCTATTGGGTTTTTAGAAACATATAAACCTTTTTTAATTTTATGTGATTGATAATATAGACACTAACTATAGACTAAAGGATTCAATTGCTACTGTTGCATAAAAATTGCCACTGCCAATATCCCATTATTGTGAGTTCAATATTATCTTCTGGATATCAATTTCCTTGGGTATGACCTAATCATGAAAATTTGCATTCCACAAAATGGTTAGGGTTAGAATTATGGTGTTTAACGCCAATTTCAACAATATTTCAGCTATATCGTGGCGGTCAGTGAAAGTAACTGACAAGTTGCAAGTCACTGACAAATTTTATCACATAATGTTGTATCAAGTACATCTCAACTGAGCAGAATTTGAACTCACAACATTAGTGGTGATAGGCACTGATTGCACAGGTAGTTGTAAATCCAACTACAATACGATCAGGATCATGACGGCCCCAACCACAAAAGGTACAATTAACACAGGGAGTAATTAGCTGTAAAAAAAAATTAGAAACTCATATGTTAATGAACATCTCGTTTCTGTCAAACCATTAAAGTTGACATCAAAGGGGCCGTCATAGTCGTGATCATATGGTAGTTGGATTTACAACTACCTGTGCAATCAGTGCATATCACCACTAAAATTGTGAGTTCAAATTCTGCTCAGGTGAGGTGTACTTGATACAACATTATGTGATAAAGTTTGTCAGTGACTAGCAACATGTCAGTGGTTTTCTTTGACCACCACGTTAAACACCATAACTATAACCCTAACTATTTTGTGGAATGCTAACTTTCATGATTAGGTCATATCAAGAAGATAATATTGAACTCACAATAATGGGATATTAACAGTGGCAATTTGTATGCAACAGTAGAAATTGAATCCTTTAGTCTATAGTTAGTGTCTATATTATCAATCACATAAAATAAAAAAAAAAAATAAAAAAATTGTTTCTAAAAACCCAATAGACCACCATCCAAGAAAACTTAGTTCACCCCTGCTCATGTCGAGGTGTACTTGACACAACATTATGTGATAAAAGTTTGTCAGTGACTTGCGACAGGTCACTGGTTTTCTCTGGGTACTCTGGTTTCCTCCAACAATTAAACTGACTGCCACGATATACCTGAAATATTGTTGAAAGTGGCATTAAACATCATTAACAAACCTAGTTGACATAAATGAATATACAAAATTCCACAGTTCATGTTTTTAAATTATTTACATTAACAATTCTATCTGCCATCATCTATTTACAGAGGTTAGACTGTCTTACCACTGTGTAGGCTAGAGGTTAGATTGTCTTACCACTGTGTAAGCTGTTCTTTCTGGTATTTTTCCATCTTTAACCTGCACAGCAAAACTAAATGTTGGAGTTTTCTCTCTGTCAATTTTCGTTTTTGTTGTTATGTTTCCCTGAAATTAAATAGCAGTACATGTATATATTGTTTATTAAAAGAAATATAAAACTTACACAGAAATAACAGTATTGTATTTGTAGAATTACCGGTGTCAATTGGGGATTTGACTGTCGAAAACACAGTTTTACTTGGCGACACATAGCAGAGCTAGTAAAATAGATATTTGAGACTGTCAACTACAATATTGTTATTCTATTCTAATGCAAAACAAAATATTTGTGTTTGGTTTCAGAGATGGTCTAAAATATTTGGATTTCAGGAAACCAATATATGACGGCTCATTCACATTAGAACCATTAGTTACGATATGTCAATTGTGGAAAAACATGTTATATAATAATTGCATTAGAATTTTATTATACTACTTAAAATATGTCAAAAACCAGAGGCTAACCTAGTTATAAAATTACTCAAATCATCACTAAGAAATGAAAACGAAAGAAGCAAATATTTTCTATAGATTTTGAAAGTTACTTGAAACAGATATAGCTTATATTAAACCCACATTTCTCTGAACTTGAGTTGAAGATTAAGAAATAATACAACTAAAAATTACTTTAAACAGACATAACTTACAGATATTGGAGCCACGATGAAGTACTTCTCTGAATTTGAATTGGAGATTAAGGAATACTGTAACTTATAAGTAGTTCCATTTTCAACAACTGCTTCAACATTTCCAACATATGATCCTGGTGAAAATTATATAAAAAATCTATAAATATATGGATAAAATATAAAATCACACCACCAATGTTGTGTGTTTGTTTCCCGTCTGTGGTAAGATACGTTCCTTACCACTTTATAAAATAAAATTTGTCAGTGACAATTTTTTCCAGGTACACTTTGGTTTCCTTCACCAAGGAAAACTGATCATTATGATACAACTGAAATATTGTTGAATGTGGCATTAAACATCCATAACCATATTAAAACAACATATGGTCTAAGTGATTATAATTATAAAATTCCAAATAACTTAAGATATTAATATGTCATTGACTAAGCAGTGAATAATTCAATTATTGGCTTGCGACATGTTTTGTTACTGGGTTTGTTCCTAGAAATGTGTTTCTATTAAAGATATCTACCTCATTGATGACCTTTTTTTTATTTTAGGTTTGATAGTTAAGATATTGACTTCATTGATGTCCTCCTATTGTCCAATCCAAATGTCATATAGTTAACAATAAAATTAATTTAATCTAATCAGTGTCATTTTGGCAAAAGTTCTAAGAATTAAAACTGACTACAGTATGTGGACAAAAGTTATTTTGTTTCCACCATCTTCCCTATATATTTCATATAAAACCACTTATTTTCATAACATTCTCATGAAGTCATTCCTTATCTGATTTTCATGAAATTTTCAGCATTAAATGCAGAAATAAATATAGTTTCTTCTTTGTATAATTTGCAAATAATTTTATTTCTACTTTCTCTTAAGAATTGATTTAAAAACAAAGTTTAATTTTTTCATCATACTATATAATCATATAAAATTGTGACGTCAAGAATTTACATTTGTGTTTAAATCATAAATGCTTGCAAATAAAAGTTCGAAAAAATTACATGAAGATATTAAGATAAACTCTAATTAATTGTTTTTAAAGGTGAAAATTTAATGAAAATCGGCTAAGGAATGACTTCATGAGTATGTTATGAAAATAAGTGGTTTTATATGAAATATATAGGGAAGATGGCGGAAATGGAATCACTTTTGTCCACATGCTGTAGATCAAGATTTTATTTTATTTATGATTCTGTATAAGATGTAGCCTGATTTTAAATCTTAGTTTGGAATAAAAATAAGAGGCTTATGGGAGCCTGTAACTACTAATTTGTTTAGCAGTTTTCTTTAATTGGGAAAGATTTCTCCAAAAACAAGCCCTTCTTGAAGCAATTTAGAAGGTGCTGTCAGATGAAACAATTGACAATCACCACAAAATTAATCTAATTGGACCGGAGAAAGACATTTGAGTGAATTGACAGGACAAAAGAGCGAAATAAAACGAACATAAGAGCGACAACTTGTAACCCATTAGGGCGAAAATTTAATAACCCATTTGAGCAAGAGAAAAAAACTCCACCGTTAGCCAGACATTAAGTTTGTTGTCCCCTGCTCATAATAGTTTCATAATTCCGTTCATGCCTGGTATTTAAACCCAGGAGTACGAGTGTACTGTTCAGGAGAAATTTCACCACTAGAATACTTTTGAACCATATCATGCAAGTGTTTATCTTTATCCTTTCCACCCTGGATTGTGGAAGTACTGTGTCCATGCTCTTGGTTTTGATATAGGTAATGGTTTGTAGTTTCAATAACAGGTCAATACTCTACCCACAAATTGGGGAAAATTTTGATTCCATGGTAACATACCAATCTCAGATTTTAAACTTTTGTATTACTGACTTAAACCGACTTTCTGTATTTGTCCCCATCATACATGGGCAAGATAAAATCTGTAACATTTAATGCCGACATTTCAGAATATTTCCTTCAATACATTCATGGCTGCCAGTTCAACATACCACATGGATAATAGTAATCCATTACCAAAGCATAGTGTGACAGTAGTTGACATGCAGTGACCAGAAACATTTTTCGATTTTCAAGACAACAAGACAAACAATAACGGAACCTAGTGACCATTCTGGACCATTACCTTTATATCCATCTTGACTAAATGATGACAATTAGTCAACTAAAACAAACTCATGTAATACTTTACAGGTGAGTACAGGTAGATGTTGTGAGAGTCGCTCAATTCGGTTGTTTCGAATCATTTCCATTCCGTCAAAATTTTGTTATTTTCGTCTGCCAGATCACGTGATTTCGATGGAACTAAAGGCCCTGAGTTTCCGGTGTCAATGTACACAACAAAAATTCCAATCGATATGTGCCGTTTTAACGTTCGATTCTCAAGTTAAAAATATCTTAACATTTTCTGTAAAAGACATATATCAATTAAATTATTTTATTTGTATCAAAGACTTCAACGCAGAGACAAATAATTCTTTAAAATTAAATTTGTTTTCTTTCTTTATTTGCGGCTGTCAGCATCATGAAAGGAAAACGATCTGCCTTTATGTATATATTTCTTATATAAGACAGATAGTGGGGTACCGAACACCAGTATTTATTCAGCGGTTTCCTTGGCGTCTCCATATTACAATTACTTATAATCTACCGCATCTACGACTATGATATGCTGACGTTGTCACAGTAATAGCGTAAACACCGGAAGTCGCCTGCCTATTTGTTCAGACGTCAAGACACGAAAAAGATGGAACGTGGTCGGAATTAACATGATTCGAAACAACCGAATTGTCCACGTAGATATTAGGGTCAATTGAAATTGTGTCGCTCAAATGTCCACAATGTAAAGTTATTTTTTCGCTAAAATGCCCATCATCCAATTGGACTGGTAATTTCATGAATGACATTTTAATGCATCACTCTACAATAACTAAACTAATGCTCTGATATAGTTATACTCAATAAGTTAGATGGCAATGTTTAATCACTGATAACTCACCTATATGTATATTCTCAGATATTGTCAAGTTATACTCAGGTAACAAAAAGACAGGGGCTTGATCATTAATACCCTCAACAACAACAGTTAATGTCAGATTTGAAGACAATGGTGGTACTCCACTGTCTGTGGCTACTACAGACATTTCTAAAGAGGCAGTTTTTGTGGCATTCTTTTCCAAAATATGAAGACGATTCAGGGAATTTAAGTCAACTTGTTCAGCAATTGTCACAACTCCAGTTTTAGAGTTTATCTTAAAATAATTCAAAATGTCTTGTTTATCAGCTTGAAGTGAGAATTTTATTACAGCATTTTCATCAATGTCAATGTCTGCAACGTTGGGCAGTAAGATGGGTGACCCAACAGGAGATTTCTCTAAAATCGTAGCAGTAGACGTGGATATCACTTTATCTTCTGCGTTGTAAAATACTGGTGGATTATCATTGACATCTTCCACATGAATTTCCATGGTTGAACTGACATTACATGGCGGATTGCCATTGTCTTTGGCAAATACTTGAAACTGATAATTATTCTGTTTCTCTCTGTCCAACACACCATTCAGAATAAGTCTATCGTCATATACAACGAACAATGAAGTTTCTACAAAAAGTTAAGGTTATAATGTAGCAATATAGAATTAATAAGTGGTGAAAGGTAATTGATTGTATATACAGAAAAAGTATCATTAATCAAATGATTAGTAAATAAATCATCACTACAACTGATTTGTAAGAGGATCACCAAAGAACCATCATTACCAAGTTTGGAAGTTGTTAGTTCAGGCCCACAATAATCCGTGTATTTCTGTTACCTGAAGGTAATTATTTGGAATAAAATTGTGGTTGCTTTGTGACACTGTTGTTGTGTAATTGTAACAATTTACAGTTAATTAGTTCATCACCCAATGATTTGAGAACACCTCAAACGTTAAATACCAATGAATATTCAGTCTAGAATGAAATCTGACCAATACTAGTTAACTAATACAATAGGATAAACTTTGAGTGACCACTCACTGCTTTAATAAGGTCACTGTTTATTTGAGTTAAAATAACATGTAAATCAGGCTGGAAAGGATTTAAACTGGCCATTTACAGCAGGAGACTGATAATTTAAGGGGACTGTTAGGGCAAGTTAGACTATACAGAATATGACAACAAACATTTCTGACAGTCATATATATGTTTTTATTGTTTTTTTTTAATTTTTTTTTTATATAAAATGTTTCTTTAATTTCCAGAAGGGTCGTCTTGGTCGTGATCGTATAGTAGTTGGTTTTATAACTACCTATGCAATCAATGCCTATCATCATGGTGAGGTGACTTGCGTCAGGTCAGTGGCTTACTCCAATTTCCTCCACAAATAAAACTGACCGCTATAACTGAAATATTATTGAAAGTGACATTAAACACCATAACCGTTAATTTTCAGTATTCATATATTATTATAATGTATAATTATTATTGACACTACCAATTTAAACAAAAAAATTAGTTTATTTTAACGAATCAGAGATCAACTTGATCAGGAAAGAATATTCAAATAAATAGATTCTAAAACTTTACCTGAACTAATGATATAAAAAGTTATATCACCATTTTGTCCCTCGTCAGCATCCGAAGCAGTTAAATTATACACAATAGTAGAATTCTGGGTATTCTCTGGTACTCTAACAACCAAGTTATGTTGTGGGAACACAGGACAGTTATCATTAACATCTTCTAGATAAACATATACTTGAGCATCAGTTTTTTGCTGTCCATCAAAAGCCTCTAAAGTAATTAAATACTCTGATTTCTTCTCTCTGTCTAAACCACCACTTGTGTAAATAACCCCTGAAGCAAATAAAGTAATTTGTTTATAAATGGCAAAAGTAAGCAATTTATAAGACATCTTATTGTGAGAACTAGATATTTGATAACTAGATGATAAAATCTGCTTTGTTCTAGAACAACATGCTTAATTGGTTTTTTATTGCAAGTTCAATGAAACAACAGTTCACAGGTCCACATGTCGCACTACTGGTACGCATTATCATGACTTTGAGATGACAAGTTTTTGTTCTTACTTGTTATTGCTGCATGATTAGCATGTAGTAAATGTCAATTTAGTCTTAGGTTTGACTCAAATGTCCAATAAAACTATAATGTACTGCACTCAAGCATACAGAACGTTATTCTGAGGTCATTTTTTCCTCTCCAAATTTCGAAGCAAAATCACCAGATAGTACTAATCAAAGAATTTTACTTTTTAAATTTGAAAGCCTGGTAAATTTTATTATTAGTATTTTCACTCCCCTGTTGGGTCAATTTTCTTTTGACAGTGATCGTTTTCAATCTATGCTAAATCAATATGTACCTGACAAAATATCAACATAAAACTTCCCATCAGACCCTGATGATATTCTGTATCTTGTTGTAATGTTGCCATCTACATCATCATCTGTCGTCATGACAATACCGACCTCCTGACCTGCTGGAGCAGACTCATTAACATAGAATGTATAATTTTTAGTTGAAAATTCAGGTGGAACATCATTAACATCTAATAATGTTACAGTTAGATTGACTGTCTGCTCACGTCCAGTTCCATTTCTGTCAGCAGCCGTCACCTATATAATAATGATATACATTCAGCAATACATATAGAATAATGCATGCCCTTTTCCATATCAGGATTGTTATCATCCTGAGAGACCAATATCAACCAGAGAGCTTTAGCCCAGGCGTTGATATCAGTCGAGGGATGATAACAGTCCTGAAATGGGAAAAGGCATGCATTAATCTATTTATCACATATTTCAACATTAGATTAAAAAGAAACAAAATTAACCTCCCACACAGACACCAAACTTATATGGATATGAGTGATCAATATCGATTGAGGGATGATAATAGTCCTGTTATGGAAAAAGTCATGCATTGATCTATTTATAGAAAGACTTGATATCGTGTTATCAGATTTTTGCCCCGATATCTGCCCATGGGCTGACATCACTGTGGTACTTCCGGTGTTTATGTATGGGCAACATTGACGTTATTGCTTATAAATATGTGATAATTACATATATTTAATAAAGCCTTGTTTGTGCTTGACCAAAGTCAGGACCTGAATTTAAAATGTTATATGTCGTGGTTTTACTTAGCCTTGTTTGTGCTTGACCAAAGTCAGGATCTGAATTTAAAATGTTATATGTCGAGGTTTTACTTAGCCTTGTTTGTGCTTGACCAAAGCCAGGATCTGAATTTAAAATGTTATATGTCGAGGTTTTACTTAGCCTTGTTTGTACTTGACCAAAGTCAGGGTCTGAATTTAAAATGTTATATGTCGAGGTTTTACTTAGCCTTGTTTGTACTTGACCAAAGCCAGGATCTGAATTTAAAATGTTATATGTCGTGGTTTTACTTAGCCTTGTTTGTGCTTGACCAAAGCCAGGACCTGAATTTAAAATGTTATATGTCGTGGTTTTACTTATGTTCAATGGTTTACAGTGAGAGGTGGTTGTTTTTAATGGTAGAATTGTTGAACATCACTGTTTAAACTATCATTTCATAACACATTGTATTTTGTGTGATTATTTTGTTTTACCTAATAATTCAAATGCCAATTTACTTTAAGCAGAAAACTGTATTGTTTCAAAGGTCAACTGAACATAAATTTTACTAAAAATGAACAACATATTATTAGGTGTAAAGATACAAATTTATCCTTAGATATTAACCCTCTAATAGAAATTTACTTTATGCCATTCCATAATACATTTTTCAACCTACAACAAAGTGAAAGGGATTGCTCATTATCAGTATGCTTTCATCTATGATTGGTTAAATAGGTGGGTTGATACTTTTTGTATGCACAATTATTATTATACCTGAAGTGAGTAAAAGGGTTGAGCCTCCCTGTCAAGATTTGAACTGTTAACAAAAACTCTCCCAGAAATCTCATCAATCATAAAAGACAAATCAGAATCCACCAAGGAGTATCTTATACCAATGGTTCCATTTATACCATAATCATCATCTGTGGCATAGATAGGGGGAAGCTGGTGAGAAATATATAAAATATGATTGTTAATAATATCAAGGAACTATGTAACTTAGGGAAGCTGGTGAGAAAAATATAAAATATGATCGTTAATAATACCAAGGAACTATGTAACTTAGGGAAAGCTGGTGAGAAAAATATAAAATATGATCGTTAATAATACCAAGGAACTATGTAACTTAGGGAAGCTGGCACGATATATATATAGTGTATGATTGTTAATAATACCAAGGAACTATGTAACTAGGGAAGCCGGTGAGAAATATATATAGTGTATGATTGTTAATAATACCAAGGAACTATGAAACTTAGGGAAGCTGGTGAGAAATATATAAAATATGATTGTTAATAATACCAAGGAACTATGTAACTAGGGAAGCTGGCAAGATATATATATAGTGTATGATTGTTAATAATACCAAGGAACTATGTAACTTAGGGAAGCTGGCACAATATATATATAGTGTATGATTGTTAATAATACCAAAGAACTATGTAACTTAGGGAAGGAAGCTGGCAAGATATATATAAAGTGTATGATTGTTAATAATACCAAGGAACTATGTAACTAGGGAAGCTGGTGAGAAATATATAAAATATGATTGTTAATAATACCAAGGAACTATGTAACTTAGGGAAGCTGGCAAGATATATATATAGTGTATGATTGTTAATAATACCAAGGAACTATGTAACTTAGGGAAGCTGGCAAGATATATATATAGTGTATGATTGTTGATAATACCAAGGAACTATGTAATTTAGGGAAGCTGGTGAGAAATATATAAAATATGATTGTTAATAATACCAAGGAACTATGTAATTTAGGGAAGCTGGTGAGAAATATATAAAATATGATTGTTAATAATACCAAGGAACTATGTAACTTAGGGAAGCTGGCAAGATATATATATAGTGTATGATTGTTAATAATACCAAGGAACTATGTAACTAGGGAAGCTGGCACGATATATATATAGTGTATGAGCATTAGTAACACCAAGGAACTATGTAACTTAGCTAGATCAACTGTTATCAAACTCCTGGAAGATGTTCTTAGTACATACAAAATGAGTTCTAAACTCAAATTAAAAATTATTTTACAAACAAAATTATACAATGTCTTGTAGCTGACTCTTGTGTTATACCCTAAATAGTATAATTTACAGTTTAAATTTTTAAGTTGCTTTATAGAGAAGATTCATGTTCAATGTCTTACACATACAACAAGGACTCCTGTGTTGGACCCTCGAAAAAATTATGTATAATAATAAAAACAATGATATCAACTTTAGTACACACAGTCAATGTGTTTCTGGAATAACCTTCATCGGGTAGGATCATAATCATAATATTGGACAGCCAAATAATTTAAAACTTACAATAATAACTTCTTTTTTGACATGAGAGTTTTCTTGTATTTTTCCATTATAACTATTCTGTGTGAAGACTGGTGCATTATCATTTATATCTGTTAAATAAACAATCACTTCTGTATATCCCTGAAAATAAAATAATACAGTCTCAATATAGTTACTTTTCAAATCCCTACATTTTCTATTTGACCGATAAACATCTTCAGAAGGTATGATTATATCAACGTTTTTTTCCTCATAAACAACATTTAAAGAAATCTACAGAGTACATATACCCCTAATTTCAGTTACCCACCGGTACATGTTTTTTTCTTTACACAATTTATATTCAAGACATGTTTTCTATGCTTTGATAAAAATGTGTAGTTCATAAATGTAACGCCTGAATGTAAAATAATAAAATTCTTTGAACTTACATTCAACATCATTTTGTCATTTGTAACTACGAGTATAAAGGAAGAAGGACAGGGTTGTCAGATACAGATTTGGAATGGAATCATGCAAGGGCCATAATAACCATGTTTACTTTGGAACAGTAGCTTTTGTAAGAAGATTAAAGTGACGATGGACAGGAGGCAACAGATACAGCATGATGCTAAAGACCCCATGGCTTTGGTCAGGTGAGCTAAAAATGTGGATGAACATCTTTTTTCCCCAAATGATTAACAAGCATATTTATATAATGACAAAAGAGTAAATCAAAAAGCTCTATCTTTACCATTATTTCATTATTAGTAATATAATGAAACCTCAAAAACATAAACTTTGTAAAGAACTATCCAATACTGTACAGTTTAGGTTCAAACAAGTTTTTCCCATTTGTTAATATAACATGTTATACAGGTAACTTTTGTAGAGAACTATATGACAAACATTCCAGTTGAGTTTGCATTAAAATGGCCAAGTGAAACAAAAATCATAAAAAATATCATTTAGTTTGCATTAAAACGGCCAAGTGAACAAAAAATCATTAAAAATATCATTTAGTTTGCATTAAAACGGCCAAGTGAACAAAAAATCATAAAAAAATATCATTTAGTTTGCATTAAAACGACCAAGTGAACAAAAAATCATAAAAAATATCATTTAGTTTGCATTAAAACGGCAAAGTGAAAAAAAAATCATAAAAAATAATTAAAACGGCCAAGTGAAAAAAAAAATCATTAAAAATATCATTTAGTTTGCATTAAAACGGCCAAGTGAACAAAAAATCATTAAAAATATCATTTAGTTTGCATTAAAACGGCCAAGTGAAAAAAAAATCATAAAAAATATCATTTAGTTTGCATTAAAATGGCCAAGTGAAAAAAAAATCATTAAAAATATCATTGAAACTATTTATTGTATACTGTCTTTTACATGCATGGTGTGACATTCTCCAAACATAAGGCACTCATATACATCCTGTTCATATGGCTAGTTATGTATGTGATTAATCCTGCAAACCAGTGGTAGTTCCTTCCTAAAGTGTTGTACTCCACAGTGCAACAAATATGTCCTACTTCTACATCCTAGGGTTATACTGGATTTGATGATTTGATTTGATTTTTTGTGTTTAACACCACTTTCAACAATATTTCAGTTATATCATGGCGACCAGTTTTAGTGGTGGAGGAAGCTGGAATACCCGGAGAGAATCACCGACCATGGGCAAGCAACTGGTAAACTTTATCACTTGTGGCTGCGAGTCGAGTTCACCCTTTTTTGTAATTTACAAAGCCAGGCACGAACCCATGCCATATTGGTGATAGGCTTGTATGAGTTGTTAGATCCAGCGACCTAACTCATTGAGCCACCTGGGCCCCTGGTTATACTTGATTTTATTCACAACATACAGATGTTCAGACTTGAGACAGGTAAAATTTGCTGTCTGGAATACATAGGTTTCTGATTTATGATTTATCACGGGTCCAGTTTATACAGGTTTCCTTGTATTGATTAACTCAGATTAAACGACTCTTTAATAATATGAAAAAAAAAAATACCATACAATCAGAACAAAGTAAATTTTTGTTCATGACAATTTAATATTTGTAGATGATGAAGTATCCACAGACTAAACATGTTTAACTTACTGTTCTCCGTGATGAGCCATTATCTCTAGCAATGACGGTAAATGGATATCTACTGCTGATACACTTATCTCTGTCTAGTGATCCTATCACAGTTATTGTCCCATTCTGTAAAATATTGTTATCAATTAGTGACTTTAGCACTGGTCCTATTACCCAGGCCAGTAAAAATCTGATCGGTCCAGTAACCTTAATCGATTTTTCACTGCATGGTATTTTTAAGTTTAGGCCCAGTAACTTCTGAAGTCTAAAATCATAGACTGAATTCAAATGGCAAATGAAACTTTGTTGAATACATAATTTACTTAAATGTACTTAGTCTCAATTTTCAAACATATGTGATGGTCAAATTCTCAGCAAAGATTGTATTACACTGTTATTTTGCTATACCCACTGAAAATAGAATGAATTTATATCTTAATGACTGACCAATCGGGTCAACTGGTGCGTCAACATATATTGACTGTGAAAAATACAACAATGCACCATTATGTGATAAAGTTTGTCAGTGACTTGTGGCAGGTCAGTGGTTTTCTCCGGTTTCCTCCACCAATAAAACTAACTGCCACAATGTAACTGAAATATTGTTGAAACTGGTGTTAAATATCATAACCATAACCTTGACTGTGAAAATAAAAGAACCGCCTTGCGCGACGTATCCCCCCGCACTTGCATAATATTTAGTTTTATATATTTATAAAAAGCAGCCTTGCAGTCTTAATGTATAACATACTTACAAGCCACATGCAAAGATTATTCAAATCTATCCATGTTTACTAAAGTTATCACGTAAACAAGACACAATTCTCAAAATTGGTGATTTTTCAACCAAAAACTAACATTTTCCCCCAAAACCCTTGCTTCAAATATTGCCATGTTATAACCCATCCAAGATAATGATAATTACAAGCCACTTGCAAAATATTATTCAAATCTATCCATGTTTACTAAAGTTACCGCGTAAACAAGACACAATTTCCAAAATTGGTGATTTTTCAACCAAAAACTAAGATTTTCCCCCAAAACCCTTGCTTCAAATATTACCATGTAAGAACCCATCCAAGATAATGATAATTACAAGCCACATGCAAAAAATTATTCAAATCTATCCATGTTTACTCAAGTTATCGCGTAAACAAGAAAGTGTGACGGATGGACAGACAGACGGCCGCTATTACTATATCCCCTCACTGCTATCGCAGGGGGATAAAAAGCAATAAGACAACCGAAAACCTACAAAGTCTGTATTATATGTTTTCTGTTTATCTTGTTCATATTTTCCACTGTGAAGATCAAGTTCTGATAAAGAACTCAGAAAAAAATTTAACCAAACCTAAAAATCTCCTTATTGTTGAAAAATCGAAATGAATGATGATTTACCTGAGAAATATTGAACAGGCGTTTAACATCAATAGATATGATACTGTATGTGATGACGCCATTGTTTCCTAAGTCTTCATCTGTAGCATTGACTACACCTACTACAATATTAGGATCTATGATTCCATCTGTCTCAGGAGTGGTGAAATTATAGACTGTATATGTAAATACTGGGTCATGGTCATTTACATCAGATATAATAACTGATAGGGATGCCTACAATATAAATACAACAACTGAGAAATTACAGACATTATCATGTAATTCTGGACTATGTTGCACAAACCCTTGATTAAATCTAAGTCTCAATTAAACCTTAAATGTATATTAATTTCATGTCCATTTCAAGTATATTTAGGTGTCAGTTAAGTTTTAATTGGCATTTAAATTTAATTGACGTTTGTACAGTCCAAGATACTAATTAGTGCTCATCCAGTAAAGCTATTTTTATGTACTAAGAAGTATGAGATCAGATAATCTTCCTACATTATTTTGAAATGGTTTTTTTTCTAGATACCTCCTCTTCGGCTCACAGACTGGACAATTGATTTTTATCCTTACCTAATCCTCAAGATGCATTGCATTTTTTAATCTTAATGTGCAAACAATACAGTTGATCAGAACAAGTCATATTGCAGTGAAATGTAAGTTAACATTCTAAACAAAACAAGTTCCTTCATCAAAAGAAGTATACCTGTTATCAAATAAATTCTGAGGGGATGTGTCATGTTTAAAATCATGTCTATAGTGTGAAAATTTCTAATTACTAGGAAATAAAAAGGAATTAGACTTCGTTAAATTGTAGAAATTGAAGAAACTGACATAACCAAGAAAACTTAATGTAAATTTAACAAAATCGGTTGTCCATGAAAATGAGGTCAAGGTTAGATAACATATGCCTGGCTGACATGTATGTGGACAAACAAAAGTGAACCTAGGTTTTTATTGTAATGGAGAAGTTGATGTAATCACAAAAACTTGACACTGTTAACATCGTTGTCTCCTTCATTAAAGCAATAACTATGTCTTGACTGCAGTAACTTTGTTGCAGACAAGACAAAAACCATTCAGGTGAGTATTTACTGAGAAGAAGACTTCAGAAGCTTCAGCTGATCAGAAAAAATAATTGTCCATGGAGGTCATGTTTTTTAATGAATCAAGACACAATAGTGATTTATGTGGAGGACCTCACATACATTATTTGTACCACCTAACAAATTATTTGGACTAGTTAGTAGTTTCAGAGAAGATTTTTAAATTGTCAGCCAATCAGAACCAAGAATTGGCCATGACAGCCAAATTTGTTTGCTTGATCAAGGCATTTCTGCAGTTTGTTTCCACTTGGCTCAGTAGTTTCAGAGAGGTGATCAAAATGTGAAATGTTAACAATGATGACAACAGCGTGCTTGGATGGAAAACAACTTGTTGCAAACTGCAAGAGGAGTTGATAACACAAATTATTATACTTCACTATCTTTTTCCTTTATAAAAAAAACATGACAGTAGTATTGCTATTGCATCCTAAAATCAACTGCATGACTATTGGTGATGCCGGTTAGGACTATATCAAATGTCAATATCCATGAAAAAAAGAACGAACTACATAATTTTTTTTTTTTTTATAATTATTTTAATCAATTTCTCTTTCAAATACACACACATGAAAATGCATTAGTTTTAAAAAGCACTGATAAATTAGACTAGAAAAGGGCATACAATTTAGAATTTTGAATTGCACAGTTGTTCAGTATACTAAAACACTTATAGACTTGATATTCGGGTAATAGCACTTTCATTGTCCCCTCTGTACCAACTATTGTCCTCTGCGTTGTCTCAGACATTAGTTGGTACCTTGGGGACAATAAAAGTGCTATTACCCTCATACCAAGTCAATAAGTGTATAATATCTACCATCTACTGAAAATGTTGAAGTTATAATATCAGTAAAAAAATGATTATTATCATACAAAATTCAGATGAATATCTTCAATATATCCACACTGAGAGGATACTCCCTTTCTACAAATTAATCTCCCCATTAAAGTTCACACAATCTCCTCCATTCCAAAAGGCTTGTCAGTGACTTGCAGCAGGTCAGTGGTTTTCTCCGGTTTCCTCCTCCAATAGAAGTTACGACATAACTGAAATATTGTTGAAAGTGGCATTAAAGACCATAACCTCATATCCTTTCCCCAAAAATGGTCTTATAACTAGAATAATGGACTTACATTATTGATGTTGAGTGAGTCATTGGCTACTATCGTTAAATCAAACATGTTTTTGTGTGACTGTACACTAATGGTTGTAGCAAGTTTGATTAAGCCATCATTGTCTATCTCAAATAAATCTAAAAAAAAAAGTAAAGAAGTGATCAGTTGAGGTATCATATATACTGCTTTTACATACTGCCGTATGTGCATGAAATATCAGATCATTTAAATCATTCACCAAACTTCTGATAAAGTATCATTACTGACAATAAAAATAGGGGAATGCTGTGTTGAATGTTTAATCAAAAAGAGAGAAATATTGTACAGACTTACTCAAATTTAGGAACATGAAGTTATGATAGAGACTCACTGACATTAAGAAGAGGGAGATATTGTGTTGACTCACTGACATTAAAGAGAGGGAGATATTGTGTTGACTCACTAACATTAAAAAGAGGGAGATATTGTGTTGACTCACTGATATTAAAGAGAGGGATATATTGTGTTGACTCACTGACATTAAAGGGAGGAGGATATTGTATTGACTCACTAACATTACAAAGAGGAAGATATTGTGTTGACTCACTAACATTACAAAGAGGGAGATATTGTGTTGACTCACTAATATTAAAAAGAGGGAGATATTGTGTTGACTCACTGATATTAAAAAGAGGGAGATATTGTGTTGACTCACTGATATTAAAAAGAGGGAGATAGTGTGTTGACTCACTGATATTAAAAAGAGGGAGATATTGTGTTGACTCACTGATATTAAAAAGAGGGAGATATTGTGTTGACTCACTGATATTAAAAAGAGGGAGATATTGTATTTGACTCACTGACATTAAAAAGAGGGAGATATTGTGTTGACTCACTGACATTAGGTAGAGAGAGATATTGTGTTGACTCATTGATATTAAAAAGAGGGAGATATTGTATTTGACTCACTGACATTAAAAAGAGGGAGATATTGTGTTGACTCACTGACATTAAA
>MJUT01061281.1:112958-129716 GCA_002080005.1 Gigantidas platifrons
GGAGGAGGATACTGTATTGACTCACTAACATTAAAAAGAGGGAGATATTGTGTTGACTCACTAACATTAAAAAGAGGGAGATGTTGTGTTGACTCACTGACATTAAAAAGAGGGAGATATTGTGTTGACTCACTGACATTAAAAAGAGGGAGATATTGTGTTGACTCACTAACATTAAAAAGAGGGAGATATTGTGTTGACTCACTGACATTAAAAAGAGGGAGATATTGTGTTGACTCACTGACATTAGGTAGAGAGAGATATTGTGTTGACTCACTGATATTAAAAAGAGGGAGATATTGTATTTGACTCACTGACATTAAAAAGAGGGAGATATTGTGTTGACTCACTGACATTAAAGGGAGGAGGATACTGTATTGACTCACTAACATTAAAAAGAGGGAGATATTGTGTTGACTCACTGACATTAAAAAGAGGGAGATATTGTGTTGACTCACTGATATTAAAAAGAGGGAGATATTGTGTTGACTCACTGACATTAAAGAGAGGGATATATTGTATTGACTCACTGACATTAAAAAGAGGGAGATATTGTATTGACTCACTAACATTAAAAAGAGGGAGATATTGTGTTGACTCACTGACATTAAAAAGAGGAAGATAGCATGTTGACTCACTGACATTAAAAAAGGAGGATATTGTGTTGACTCATGGACATTAAAAAAAGGAGGATAGTGTTTTTGACTCACTGACATTAAAGGAAGGGGGATAGTGTGTTGACTCACTGATATTAAAAAAGGGGGTATTTTGTTGACTCATTGACATTAGGAAGAGTGAGCTAAGATGTATACTCATATTAGGAGGAATGAGAAATTTACATTAGAAAGAAGGAGTGTGGCCTAAACATAATGACATTAGGGATAGGGAGATCTGATACTTTACCTGCATCTGTTCCTGTTAAACTGAGTGAGATGTCATTGTATGCTGATTTATAATCACAATCTGATGCTGTCACTGTTAATATAGAGAATCCCTTTGGTGACCCCTCTAGTACTGTAGCATTGTAATGACTCTTCCCAAACTGTGGTACACAGTCATTGATGTCTTCTACATTTAAAGTTACCTATAAAATATTATTTTATCATTATTGCACTTGTTGACAAAAAAAAGAAAAAAAGTACAGGAAAAACGTCTTCCAGGGTTCCATTGTCTAATCTGAATAAGAACTGCAAACTACATTAAGACACATTTTGTATGAATGCATTTTCAAAATTGCTAGAGTAGAAATATAAAAAAAATAGGAATTGACATGAAAAATTACGTTTTTTTTACGATTTCCCCTTGAATTCCAAATTTTTTAAGGAATTTTAGCAATATTAAAAAAAATTAGGATTTTTTAGGAATTTTAGGGCCGCTGGACAGCCTGCATTATTGTAAAGGAGAGTGCTTGAAGAGAACAAATTAAAAACAATCGTTTGTGATATCATAGCATTTAGTGGTGGTGAGAATTTTTTTTTGCATCTTAAATGTGATGAATCATACATTATCATATGAAGTACTGATTGGCTGTTACAGTTCTGATTTTCAGGTCTGACACTAAAAGATATAAAAACTATTTGAGCACATCAGACACACACGTTTCTACATGAAATGTACAAACTGCTTTTGAATACTGATGACACATACTACACTTACCATTGCTGTGGATGATCTAGGAGGATTTCCTTTGTCAACAGCTCCAACGTGTAATGTGAAAACTGCCATACCATTTTCTGTCCGAACATTAGGTGATTCTCTATCTAGTGCCGTCATAACTGTTATCAGACCCTGTAGTTAAAAAAATACCACTGTCATGACAACTACAAAGGTTCCCTGCCATTAAAAAGTTACTTGGGATAAATAATTATCTTGTCCTTGATGTTTTGTGTAGTATATTATCAATTGGGTTATCCAGAGGATTCCATTACTGGAGTATACTTGTTCCATTTACAGCTGAACATTTTCTTTTACAAATTAAGATACAGTCAAACTTGTCTTAGTGCCTCTGTATAACGACTTCCTTTGTTAGCCGACATTATTTATTCCTCCCCAGTGTTTTCCCGTGCATTCGACCTTTATATATCGACCCACTGTCTAACGAGACTAATGACCGTGTTCTTTGGGTAAAAATCCTTCATATAACGACTATTTAGAAGATTATTATTAAACCGGAAGTTAGATAATAAATAAACAAACACAGTCCCGACTTTGGAAAAATTTCCGTTTTGCCCAGCTGATGCAGCGATTGTTGCCAATATCCCTCTAGCTGATATTTGCTTGATCTACTGACAACATCTCACTCCCAAATTCCATACCTAATAATAGATTTTTCATATTAAATGAAGTCACAATTAGCGTTATTGTGTAAGACTGCTATTTTTTTTACAGGTAAGTTGTTCACGTGATGATTTATTATTGTTGTTTTGGTTTATTTCTTATTTATATTAAATATTTAAAATTGTTTGCTATAGAAAATACCGTTTTAATCTTTCAGTTTTATAAATAAATAATCGTGATTTTGAAAATTATGAAGTACTGGTTCCCAGCATATATTTCTGTCAACATTCGTTTAACGTGCGGTAACAGATCAAGGTAAACATGCTGATTGTTAACGTTTTGTCAGGAAATTTCATTCTTCTAATCATAATGATTAATTCTAATTACGATAACAATTAAGATAACAATAGCTGTTGAAAGAAAGTAAAAAACTTGATCATTTAATATAATTATTCTTTTTTTTTTAATTTCACCCACAAAGGACGGAAACATTTAACGATAAATGAACATATTTTTTTTTCATTATACTTTTTTCTTGCCAGAATTTATGCTCTATTCATGCATTTGTCCTCCACACGAACGGGTTAAAAGTTGATATGGATTATATACCCAAAATAAGTTTTACCTCTCTAGATTTTGGGAGCAAATATCATAACCTCTATTCAACGACTCCCTGTCTTATGCAACCTTTTTTCAGAACTCCCTTCAATGGTCGCTATAGACAAGTTTGACTGTATAATGTAAAAATACAGAAGATGAAAAGTAGACAAGAAAGTAAGTCCAGATCAATAGATTTACAGTGAAACCTGCCCATGAGGTCACCTCTATTAAGCAGTCACCTGCATTGAAAGATCTTGTCCTGTCATGGTAAAATTTCATATCAACTGAACCTCTTTTAAGAGGTCACCTGTTTTTAAAAGACCACTTTTTCTTTGACCCAAAGGTGACCTCTTAATACAGGTTTGACTGTATTACATTAAGGTGACCACTTGAACAAACATAAGGTATGTAATTTACTACAGTATAGACCCAGTAACCTTACTCTGTTATTTGGATGAGTGGTTATATTAAACAATCCTCCAAATGTGTCAGATAAATTGAAGAAATCTGTTCCATTATTTCCTAGATCAGGATCCACAGTAGAGACTGCCATCTGGAACCCAACACTGCTAACACCTACAGTATCAAATCAAATAGATTAAAAAAAAGTTTGACAATATAATATATAAAATCTGTAGATATCTCATAATTCAAAACTTTGTTGGCATTAACTGCTAGTGGATACAATGCAAGTCCAAATAAAATAGTTCCACAGGTAATGCTTGCATTGGGGTTGGATTGGGATCCCATTTATCGGTTTAACTCTGGCATGTTTATGTGTCTGTCCCAAGCAACGATTATATAGCAAGGTTTTTTTGTGTTCAGTGGTTTGCAGGGGGAAGGTAGTTGTTCGTTTTGTTGAAACTGGTGAAATTGTAGACCATTGCTGTTTAAACTTTCTTTTCATAATGGTCTAAATACTACTGATGTGACAATTTCTATTTTAATTTTCAAGACAGACTAAATGCATTAAGTGACACACGTTATCAACACTATTATTTACGGTTAATTGACTTTCACATCAAAATCTGAAAAATGCTGAAACAGATTAAAGATAATAAAAATATAGAAAAAAATAATATCTCGGCATAAAAAAACTTCCTAAAAAGTATCATGTAAGATAAACAGGAAAATATTGTGTTCTGAAAAACATAAATCATTGAATGACAATGATGACATCAATAAGTTTGGTTCCCAAGTTTCAACAGGTTAGATGATAAAGAATATGAGTGGTCTATTCAACAAAAAATTTTAACATCAATATATAAGATATATGCTTTGATTTTAACAATGGTATAATTTGTCTAAATTGGGAGAATACAGGTCTATATATCTACAAGGAATAAAAACCCTGATACATAAACATAATTGTGTATTGGATGGATATAACATGTAAATAACAACTGTAACATACCTTCTAAATGAGTAAATACATATGACTTGTTGATAAAAGATGGTTCATTGTCATTCACATCTAAAACTGTAATGTTAACGATGGTACTTCCCTGAAAGTAGAAAATAATTTTGTTTATGTGTACTGTAAGGAAAACTCACACTTTGATGAAGGACCTAAGAGTTATTTCACCTACACAGGAATTACAATACCACACCATATCAGTTTCATGAAATGTTTCTTTCAGCCTCTGACACAGAGCTCCTTTGTCTGGATGTAGTTTCCGAGATATTTTTAAAACGACTTGACTGGACAAAGTGCTGAATTAGGATTCTCAGGCATAACTCCACCAAATGATTCAGTCTTTTTCACAATGATTTTTAGTCAGTTTAACTATTTGTCCAACAGCACAAAGTCTAGATGTTGCATCAGTTGCTATATTGAATGTTGCTTTGATCATTGAATGTTTTATTGGCTCTATGACAAACATACATTTGGATATCAAACTGAACCTTGTTGAAAAGTCCACTTTCAGTGTTTGGATTTAGATACACAGATGTATATAGTTTATTTCTACTAGTTTCATTTATTTCGGGATGGTGGTCAATGTTTTCTTTCCCTTCATGTTTTAATTTCTCCATAGCTGCGACAAAATTCTCATTTGCATAACAGTTTGTGAATCTTTGATAATGTCAAACTTCTTATTACATGTTGGGCTTTTCAAATATCTAGTCCAAACCCGATTGTAGAAAGCATGGAAACTTTATACAAATTTCATCCTTCTGTCCTGATGCCAAGACAAAAATGTCGTAGTACATTTGACAATCTCTCCCTCTGTGAATATTTCAAATTTAGATTCACTTGCAGTTTCTGTCAAATAGCTTTTCAGTAATGTGGCTGTTTTTTATTTGCTTATCTTCCATCTTTTCTCATTACATTCTGTTGTTAAATTACTTGAAGATTGCTTGGCAGTCAAGTTTTTTTGTCATCTGCTACTAAAAGGGACATAACTCTTTCTTACTAACCTATAGTAAGAAAGGATATGGATGTAAATGAACATGAGAGACTATCCAACATTACATTTAGAAAGAAAATGGATGTAAATGAACATGAGAGACTATCCAACATTACATTTAGAAAGAAAATGGATGTAAATGAATATGAGAGACTATCCAATATTACATTTAGAAAGAAAATGGATGTAAATGAACATAAGAGACTATCCAACATTACATTTAGAAAGAAAATGGATGTAAATGAATATGAGAGACTATCCAACATTACATTTAGAAAGAAAATGGATGTAAATGAACATAAGAGACTATCCAACATTACATTTAGACACAAATTAAAGTAAAGGAACAGTGCTTTTATTGCTGTCCTACATTTCACAGTCACAGTAGGATCTTCAACGATGGGAATAACTCATACCCTACAATGACTATGAAATGTCCCCTAGCGTACAGTTGAGTGGGACTCTTTACTTCCGTCCATAAATACTACATCTGGGCATCCTTACCTCTAACAGTTGTAAAACTTACATTATGCCCACCAGAATCAGGTAGGATGTCGACCTTTACCTCTGTCATTTGTAAAACTTACACTATGACCATCAGAATCATGAGCCACAACTGTTACAGTAAAGGATGTAGACATTTACCTCTGTCATTTGTAAAACTTACATTATGTCCATCAGAATCATCAGAATCATGAGCCACAACTGTTACAGTAAAGGATGTAGACATTTACCTCTGTCATTTGTAAAACTTACATTATGTCCATTAGAATCATGAGCCATAACTGTTACAGTAAAGGATGTAGACATTTACCTCTGTCATTTGTAAAACTTACATTATGTCCATTAGAATCATGAGCCACAACTGTTACAGTAAAGGATGTAGACATTTAACTCTGTCATTTGTAAAACTTACATTATGTCCATCAGAATCATGAGCCACAACTGTTACAGTATAAGATGAGTTCTGCTCTCTATCAAGGCTGGTATTTACTAACAAATCACCATAATGAGTTGTGTTCTCGATGATGAAGTAGACACTATCATCTAAAAATATAAAAGTGCACAGCTGTTATTACATGTAGTTAGAATAAAATGTAAAATTAATGTGTTAAAATTAACCCCATTGTGAAATGAAATGGAGTTTTATGGATTAAATCAAAATAGTGCTCATGTTCACAAGACAAGTATTGACTGATATTGAAATTAGTTTGTTAACAAATTATGTAATTAAAAATAAATGAAGATTGAAGTGACATTACTAGTAAAAGTAGTCATATACAAGAATGTCTATAAAGTCTGTTTAACGCCAAAATGAGCAATTTTTTCAGCTATATCATGGTGAAAACAAGCTACATTCAATGAGATGACACTGAAAATGGTAGTTTTTGACATGAAGCAGAATTTTGAGTAAGTGAGTGACTTACTGATAGACATGTAGCTCCACTCTGACACATTATCCTGATTCCAATCTAACCAGTCTTCACACTTACTCTATAATGCTGCATGTTAAGTGGAGGAATGTAGAAGTATACTGGACAATTCAGTACCAGTAATTGTATATGCATTATATTTTTTATATAGATTTTACCTCCTTCCAGAGAATACGTCAGTCTGCCTTTATCAATTGCATCTTTATCATGTGCAGTCATATGTATAATACTGGTAAATGTAGGAACATTCTGAAACATAATTACATGTACAGTCAAACTTATGTGACCTTCTAAGGGTACATTGAAATATGGTCACATAAGACAGATGGCTGCTAAATACAGAAATAGGGTCACATAAGACAGGTGGTTGCTAAATACAGAAATAGGGTCACATAAGACAGGTGGTTGCTAAATACAGAAATATGGTCACATAAGACAGGTGGATGCTAAATACAGAAATAGGGTCACATAAGACAGGTGGTTTCTAAATACAGGAATAGGGTCACATAAGACAGGTGGATGCTAAATACAGAAATAGGGTCACATAAGACAGGTGGTTGCTAAATACAGGAATAGTGTCACATAAGACAGGTGGTTGTTAAATACAGGAAAAGGGTCACATAAGACAGGTGGTTGTTAAATACAAAAATAGGGTCACATAAGACAGGTGGTTGCTAAATACAGGAATAGGGTCACATAAGACAGGTGGTTGTTAAATACAGGAAAAGGGTCACATAAGACAGGTGGTTTCTAAATACAGGAATAGGGTCACATAAGACAGGTGGTTGCTAAATACAAGAATAGAGTCACATAAGACAGGTGGTTGCTAAATACAGGAATAGGGTCACATAACGTTTAATTAATATTTTACTGCACTGTGAAGGGAAATTAGAATTAAGGTCACATAATGTAAGTTATTGTTTAATAGAGCAGGGTTGACTGTAGTGTAATCATCAATCTTTTGTACAGAAAATGTTTTTTTTTCCACATTAGAAAAATCTATTAGTGGTATCTTATTTTCAATTATTTTTTTAGAATACAAGATTTCAGCAAATTAATAAAACTAAAAATAACTATGAAGTACTGAAATACTAAAGCATGCCATATATAACCATAATGATATTGAACAATACATGTATATTCATATGACTTGTGTTGTGTTTTGTGTGCCCAATATGTTGCCAGTTTCTCTAGATTGTCTATTTTTGATTGCCCTTTTGGTATTCTCTAACGTTTGTTTGACAGTAGCAGAAATATATATATAACTAGATAAAAAATTATTTGTCATTTTATTAGACTTTACTCCTCCTTCTGATGATAAAGTAAGGTAAAACAATCTTAAGAGAGACACATCCTCAGACAGGAATCATTAATCAAACATGCTTTTCAAGAAAAATTTGCTAGTGTTTTCATAAAACAAATGCATTGACTGCAAAGAATTATTTTGCAAGCATTTTCACAAAATAAATGCATGGATTATTGTGGCATATAGAAACAATATATATACATATATATAGTTAGCATTATGAGAGAGGGATACAAAAAAAATTCAGAGGCTTCACAGATTCAAAATAATACAGAGGAAATTATAAGATTGTAGATTGTTCCTTAAATTCTAAACCTCATGTAAAAGTTAAACAAGGTGTAAATTTATTTTAAATATCCAATAAATAAAGACAGTCCAGAGAAGACGATAGAAACAAACGGCCACTAAGCTCCAATTGTAGGTCATATTGTTCTAGTCCAGAGAAGACGATAGAAACAAATGGCCACTAAGCTCCAATTGTAGGTCATATTGTGACACAATACTCACTTCACTAATGCTGGCATAATATTGCTTTTTATTGAAGTAGGGGGCATTATCATTGATATCTGTTACATGTACTTTTATCTCTCTTGTACTGTGATAAATTCCATCATATACCTCTGCCTGTTTAAACAAAAAGATATTTAGTCAAAGTATTTAATACATATTCTACTTAACATTATGTAGAAAGAAATCTACTTGTCTTGATAAAAACCAGTATGTCGTAGCAAATAAAAACTATAAGAAGATTCCGTAAATCAAAGTATTTGCTCTTGTAGCATCTGATATTTTCGATACATGTCAAAAACACCCAAGAAGCATTCCTACTAAGTTTGTAATTTGTATAAATTCTTCACTTATTGATATCACAGATGGTGCAAGAAAAATACATGTAAGCTTCTAACATTATGTTTCATTTTTATATACATTGTAGTAGTATCCCTCTTATCAGTCCAGATCACAGATGCATTGAAATAGTAAAATATTACCACATTGTCCCTCTCAAGTGAGACAACCCCTCTTTTTCATTCCAGGAGATGGGGACTATTGTATGTACAAGGGGACTACAAAAACAATGTTTAAGCACAAACAAATAAAGTTTGTCAGTGACTTGCGACAGGTCGATTGTTTTCTCAGAGTACTCCAGTTTCCTCCACCAATAATACTGAATGCCATGAAATAACTGAAATATTGTTGAAAGTGGTGTAAAACACCATAACCATAACAACAAATAAATAAATTATATACACACCGTTAAGTTGTACACTCCATGAAAATTCTCCTTCATTTCATCAAAATCCAGACTGTTATTCAGCATTAGACAACCTCCTGTCTGGTTCCTGTATGATTGTATGGTAAATTTACCTCCAGAATTGTCATCTATAATTCTTAAAGTTAGCTATAAATAATAAAAGATACATATTTCATACAACAATGTTTATAACCTAAGACCTATGTCTATTTATTACTGGGGGCCGTCGTGATCATGATTGTATGGTAGTTGGATTTACAACTACCTGTGCAATCAGTCCATATCATTACTTGAGTCATGAGTTTGAACCTCGTTCATGGCGAGGTGTGCTTAATACAACATTATGTGATATAATTTGTCAGTGACTTGCAATTGGTCAGTATTTTTCTCTGGGTACTCTGATTTCCTACACCAATAAAATTGACTGCCATGATATAACTGAAATATTGTTGAAAGTGGCATTAAACACCATAAACCAAACCTATTTATTTCTAGCCCTATAGTTAATCTAAAACTGAACTTTGAAATAATTAATTATAATAATAATTAATAGCAGGGACATATACATCTTCGCTAGCCAAGGGTTACGATCCGCTCTACTTATCTTCACCCTTGGCATGGCTAGATGGATTTTCGTAATTTCTGTGCACTGCCACCTGCTGGATTTTGATAGTTACGTCCCTTGCAATGATGTCATTTTCAGCTAATCGACGCGAGGCTTTCATTTCGTTTCATTTGAATTCCCTGAAAATTGACTCTGAGATTATAATATGGCTGATTTCAAGCGAAGATTTGTGAAAAATTTAATATAAACTCATTGACAGACAATCAGAGCAAATCTATAACAGCTATTATAGACGGAAAAGATGTCTTTGTTGGCACAAAGACAGGAAGTGGAAAGCCGTTGACTTACAAGGCAATCCCAGTAGTTTTTCTTGGCTCGTGTGTTGTGATTATTGCACCATTGATTTCAATAATGTCAGAACAGTGTAAGAAACTGGAAGGACTGGGTTTTAATGCCACTTACATTGGAAAAGATTCTAGTGAAAATGATTTGATTGAAAAGGCAGAGTTTGACTTTATATACGGAAGTCCAGAACAATTTGTCGGAGATTTAAAGTGGTGCAGCGTTCTAAAATCAAGCCAGTTCCAGGAAAAAATGAAAACTATAGTCATTGACGAGGCTCATACTGTTATTCAATGGTAAGCTAGTGCTTTTATTTCAAACTTACAACATTATTTTATATGTACATGCATTTTTATTTTGTTGACATTTTTCCTACAGAACATGTGCTTTTTGTAAAGCGTGTTCTGATTGGCTGCTGCTACCACTAGCTGCATTACATATAAACCGTCACCGTGTGACCTCGAAAATCCGTCTAACGATGCCAAGGGTGAAGATGAGTAGAGCGGATCGTAACCCTTGGCTAGCGAAGATGGGACATATATTCAAAGTACAAAAACTATATCAATTCATATATTATTCAGATATTCGTGACCCATTCAAATATAATTCAGAAACTAAAATATTGTTCAAAGTGGAGCTAAACACCATAAACCTAACCTACAAAACAGTTATTAAAATAGATAAATTGCTTTGAATGAAACATATAATTTTAAGAAGAAAGCCAACAGTACTTACATGTGTATCCTGATCAGGATCTTCAACAGGTAAATAGAAAAAGCATTTTCCTGTAGGATAATCTTCTGCTACAGTCGGTGTGTCATACAAGAATGCAAATCTTGGTGGGTTGTCATTAACATCTATAACCTTAATATTAACCTGTAAAATAAATCAAAAATCTTTTACAATTCATAGATTTATTTAAAAAAAAACTCAGTTTTAGCATTTTTCTGTTTTTCTTTAAATGTATGTGTCCATCAAAATCCACCATACATATCCTTTTCATAATTGTCTTTTACAAAGCATTCAACAGCAAAAATGATACAAAAGATCCCTTTTTATTGTCTGTTAAACAAAGCCTGTCAAAAAATAGGAACCAATAACATTTTCCTGCAAGAAACAAATTTGTTTTGAACACTCCTATAATGATTATCATTATACATTAAGCCCTTTAAAAATGTATGGTCCCTTTCCAAGTTTAGCTAAGAAACCTCTGATTTGCTTCAACTTTTAAAAACTGTTATAGATCTAATAAATGTTACAAAAAGAAGTAAGCTTGAAATGGATAGTCCCTGGATGGTTAATATAACAAGATGCTGCACACTACGTCGTGCTAAGAATACCCCCACTCGTTCATTTGTAAGTCACACGGTAAACAGGAAGTAGATGTGCGGTAAACCTGGAAAGGGGAGACACGGTACAAGTCACCATGCCAAAGCCATATATCAAATATAAAATCATTTCTTCCAGTTGAAGCTGAGATATCTGTAACGAAAGTGTGAAAGGACGGACGGACAAGGTGATTGCAATATAGCCCCCTCTCTACGAGTGGGGGTATAAAAAGTTCATTAAGAAATACATTATATTATATTTGAATGTTTGTGATTCTAAAAACATCACATACTTAATCAACGAATGACTTTACATTGAAGTCTACTTCATGTGATCTACCTTATAATTGTAAATAACTTACTTGAGCTTGACATGAACTTGAAGAACTATTCACCATTACATATACTACTTGTTGAGCATCAGTCTCTCTGTCCAGAGCATTATTAGATCTAATAGTACCCTATAAAAATATGACACAAGCAAAACATTTTAATTATCTGTAATTACCATACTCTGGTATATGTTAATTCCTGTACCATACTCTAGTATATTTTCATAATCTGGTACATTTTAATTATCTGTACCACAATCTGGTACCTTTCTCTTGAATTAAGATACACAGGGAACCATTGTAAATTATACATTAATCAACTCAACTTATACATGTCGATAATTATATAATTTCTCCTATTCTTAGCGCATTTAACAAAGTGGCGAAATTTTCATAATATTTTTAATCACAATGGAAGTAAAATTTCTGCATAAGAATTCCCACCAATTTCCTTTTGACGGTCATTAATGATAGAAATTAACTTAAAAATATGTTTTTATGTTTAACAACTGCATTCAACTTGGGTAGAAGGTTCAATGGACTCTATTCATAAAAATAACAAGCTATACCATTCTCATGTAAAGTCAATTAATTTTTTGTTAAATTTGTCTTAATACTGCAAAAACCATGTAGTTTTAGCAAATCTAACCCTATTATGGGTTCTTGACTTAAAATATAAAAGGTATTTTAAGAGTTTTCTATTTTCACCAACACCAGCCATTTCAGATGAAGACGATGGCATAACATTTAATTATGAAATTAGATCATCTAAGAATTATCTCAACCAAGTCAGGCTATCAGATATAATTTTGATTGAAAGGGGAACAATCCAGGCACTTCCCACGCATGCTTTATTTAAATTGCTGCAGAACAGTAGTTTCAGGGATCATATTGTGAAAGGATATGAAATCGTTGATCATTGCACTAAATACTGACAAATGATATGGCTTAAATGGATATATTTCATCAAATGAACAAATCAATGCAAAATTGTAATAAAAACAGAAAACTTACAACTCGATCAATAGAAAATCCTGTTGTGTTGAATAAACTATATGTCAGATTGTTATTTGAAGTGGCATTAACTTTTGTTATTAAATGATCAGTACTGTTCTCTGTGATGCTAACAGTTATGATAGCTGGTGTGATAACTAGACTTGGGTTGTTATATAAATCTATCTCTTTTCTATCAGTCAATCCACCTGTGTCTTTAACAATCACAATCAGTCTAAAATTACTTTGATTTAAGTTTCTATTAGCAATTATTTCACCATTTTTGTCACCTATTCTGAAATATTTTGTGTCTGTAAGTGAGTATGTCAAATTATCAAACTTATCTGGGTCTTTAGCACTAACAACAGCTACAAGTTGATCTTTTGAAATAGGAGATTTAATACACATTCCATCCATTTTTTCCAAGAATAGTGGTTTTTCGTTGACATCAGTGACAATGATTTGGACATGAGTTGTTCCAGTCTTTGGGTCATCTGCTTTGTCTATTCCTAACACAGTCAATTCATAATGTCCCAATTCCTCAAAATCAAGGCTACTTTTAAGAGTTATTTCCCCTGTATTTTTATCTATATCAAATTTCCCATCATACAATACATCTGGTTTAAGTTTATACCAAACAACACCAGCACTATCTGGATCTTTGTCAGTAGCAGTAACTGTAGTTATAACAGTGTCAATTGTTGCATTTTCTGGTATTGACTTTGTGGAATTTATTTGATCAAACTTTGGTGGAAAGTGATTAGTTATGTCAATAAAGATGTCAATTTCTTCAGAATTAGTTAATGGAGGTTGCCCATGATCTACAACATTAACAACGACCTTGTAGGTTTTATTTGCCTCAAACTGGTGGTTGCCAAGGCCGTCCATTACATATAATTCCCCGGTTTTGTTTTCTATCCAGAAGTGATCTCCCTTTAACAGGTAAAATGTGAATCCATCATTAGATATATCTTCATCCTTAGCACTGATTTTCCCAACATATCTATTTCCTATAGCATTTGCTGGTATAGAGAAATTCTTGACTTCAGGAGAGAACGTTGGTAAATTATCATTCACATCTTCTATGGTCACATAAATGATAGCATAATCATAGCGAGTGCCGTCAGTCACAGAAATGTTAACGGTGTAATTTGTCTGTGTTTCCGCATCCAACATTTTCTTGGTCATAAATATGTTACCACTGAACTCAAATTCATCTGTACAATTGGTCACTTTATATGTTAGCTTATCATCAGGTGTGTCATTGTCAAATGCTTTAACCTAAAGATTAATATATATAATTAGCACGAAAAGATATATGGAAGTAAATAAACTTGGGAGACTATCCAACTTTACACTTATTACACAAATTAAGGTAAACAAACAACACTTTTATTGCTGTTCTTCCTTTCACAATCACAAAAGGGGTCTTAAACAATAACCATAACTCATACCCTTAAATGAGTGTGAAATGGCCACTAGCCTGAAGATGAACAATACTCCTTATTACATAGATAGGTGTGAATTATGGAGATTTATCCGTGAAATAAATTCCGGTATCTCACATATGAGATATCATTTTTTGTGTGTGCCTGAACTACTTTCACACAACTATAAGTGTGGTGGTTATGTCCCTTGTTGTGTTACTGTGAATACACATATGATTGTAAACTGAACAAATTTCACAAAATGTTATTGACGTCTTTGGCACATAACCAACATGACGTCATTGACGTCATATGAAGACTTCCAGTTTGAAACGTAAAGATTAGACGTAATTTGGCTTCGTGTATGCTTCAATTGTGATTTAATTTAACAAAAGTAAGCTTTCAAGGTAAGCATTTTAATTATTTTTGTGTATTGTTGTAAATGTGACACATAGGATTTCACATTTTCAAGATGGCAGATCCTTCCAGCTGAATATCTTAGTATCATTGCTCATAGATTCATACGCGTGGAATAAAATATACAAATAAAAAAGAAATTTCAAACATTTTGAATATCAAAATAAGACCACTCATGACCGAATATGCATAAATGATTAAACTCGTGGCGGAACAAGTTCCGCCCACTCGTTTAATCCTTATGCGTACTTCGGTCACTCATGGTCTTATTTTGATATTCAAAATCTACGATTAGTTATATAATATTTATTTCTGCTGATAAATGCTTTGTTGCTGTGATATTTTTTCGGTGAATAGAATTTCATTTCCCAAATGCTGGGTTATCACTAAGAAACCAAAATATGAGGTGAAGTAATCTTACAACATTATTTATATTATTAAATCAATACATTTGTTGACAAATTGACATCGCTTGGTAAATCTATGGATAAACCGACAACAATTTCTGAAGATTGTAGACATGCAAATAAATGGTGAATGAATTCTTATTTCATTTTATATCTAAACTTTATTTTTTATGTGACAAAAAAACAACAACAATTTTTGAGCAAACAATAAAGATCAAGCACCTATTTGAAAAAAAATCAACACTACAGTAAGGTAATGTAACCTCCTTCCTTAATTCTAATGTAATTGTTTTGTGTCAGACAGGTACAACAATACTGACAACATCAATAAGTAACTTTATTGGTAATTTGGACATTTTCCCTTTGATCTCGCCCAGTGATAGTGTCAGTATCAATGAACTGACTCTTATCTTGAAAATTATCAGTCAGTGTGACCTAAAACATTATGATATTGCCAATAAAAGAACAATGTCAATTTTGAAGGTCTCTATATACATTATAACTGTTGTTTTTTTTACATTATCACTGAAATTATTGGTCAGTTTGACATCAAACACATTATGACGTTACTGATAAAATAATAATGACAGTTTTGAAGGTCTCGACATACACTATCACTAGTATAACAGCTTTATCAATCAGACTTACTATAATACTAGTGATAATGTCAGTCTCATCCTTCATAACTGCCGATAGTCTATATTTACAGAAAAACAAGATCTTACCTTTATAATAGTAGTTCCTATCGGTGCATTTTCATTAACAGAAGATGTGTATTTAGACCAGGAAAACCTTGGAGGTTTGTTGTCTATATCCAATATATTTATCTGCACCAAAGCATTACTAACATGGGAAAATGGGTTCCCTGAAGACAGAAAAAAAAACATGACTAACATGGGAAAATGGGTTCTTTGAAAACAGAAAAACATGACTAAAATGGGAAAATGGGTTCTTTGAAAACAGAAAAACATGACTAAAATGGGAAAATGGGTTCTCTGAAAACAGAAAAACATGATCAACATGGGAAAATGGGTTCTCTGAAAACAGATCAAAGTCTTAATAACATGGAAAAATGGGTTCTCTGAAAACAGACCAAAGTACTATTACTAACATGGGAAAATGGGTTCTCTGAAAACAGCAAAAATATTACTATCATGGGAAATGGGTTCTCTGAAAACAGATGTATTGCTAACATGGATAAATGGGTTCTGTGAAAACAGAAAAAAGCATTACTAACATGGGAAAATGGGTTCTCTGAAAACAGACCAAAGTATTACTTATATGGAAAATGGGTTCTGTGAGACAGACCAAAACATTACTAGCATGGGGAAATGAGTCCTCTGAAAACAGAAAAAAATATTACTATCATGGTAAAATGGGTTCTCTGAAAACAGACAAAAGCATTATGAATGTGGGAAAATGTCAAAAGAATTACTTTGCTTCATACTTTCTAAATCAAATCAAAGTGCTTGCAACAAGATTCATCCTATAACAACATGCTATGGTAAACTTCTTTGGCTAATTAAGAACTTCTACTGATAAAGTTTGTCAGTGACTGTCGGCAGGTCTGTGGTTTTCTCTGGGTACTCTGGTTTCCTCCACCAATACAACTGACTGCCAATATATAACTGAAATATTGTTGAAAATGGCATCAAAAACATCATAACCCTA